>JAAIIK010021660.1:1141-12198 GCA_014706435.1 Silurus glanis
ATATTAATTTTTATTTATTTATTTTTTTTTAATGGCACCAAGCTTGCCAGTCATTTGCTTTAAATCTTACAGTACTCATACTCAAATTAATTTTACAGTATGTTACTGTAATAATACTGGATGCTTGTTAAAAAATAAATTTTTGGTTGCATACTTAATCTTTATGTCTCTTCTCTTACATGTATTGTTGATGTAGTTCCATTGTAAATGTAATCAGTATGTGGTATAATAACAGTAATAAACTGTAAATGTAATATTAGGGGTGTGCAGCAAAGCCGGTATCTGGCAGCAAGTACTGGAATTATTTCTACAGTTTGCATGGTGCAAGCTGGGGATGTGCCTGAAGTCGAACATCTTTCTTAGAAAGCATATATAATGTATTCGAAGTCACTCGTTATGTGAATGAGTGTAAAATCTATGATTACAATGAGCACCGCATGATCTCATATTCCCATCTCTTTCCCTCTCTCAGAGCTGTCCATCAGTAAAATAAACAAAAATACATATTTCTACCATTTTATTTGTCTATTTAAATGTTTTACAGCTTGCACAGTGTTATCCATGATGTGTTTCTCTGCATTCTGTCCCAGAGCTGGTAAACATGTAACTTTTAATGTGTGGGAGTGTGAGGTTTCTGACTATAAGAAAAACTTGAAATTGTTTTTAATTTTATGTAACATTTTATTTAGTTTTAATTAGAAGATATTTACAGAAATGTTATAATTATAATAAAAATACAGATTTCATGAGTTATACAGGGTATACATTTTTAATGAAAATTATGAAGGGAATAGAATTACATTTAAAACAGACATCTTGTGTAATTTGACGATCGTTTGGTTTAAGCCCCGCCCACTTCTGGGTTTATTAGAATACATTAGCGAATACAAATATTTTTGACATGGCTAAAGGGCACAGACACAGATACCGACTTTGTTGCACACCCCTACAATATATTAAATTTACAGTTTATTATTGTTATTATACTACATACTAAGATTACATTTGGAACTACATCAACATTAAATCTAAAAGAAAAAAACATAAAGATTAAGTATGTAAACGACCATTTATTTTGGCACTAACTGAAAAATCTTCTTTTAGGTCTACAGTGGAAAACACATGGGCGAGGTGCATCATCTCTCAAGAACTTTAGGGAAAAAAGTAGTGAAATACACTGTAAAAACATTGGCTTAACATTTACAAACACATTTCTGACATTACTTACATTTATCATATTCATACAACTGAGCATTTGAGGGTTAAGAGCTTTGCTCAAGGGTCCCAGGAGTGGCATCTTGGCTTAGAATTAAATTCCAGTTTTTAAACAAGCTTTTCTTAATTAACTTTTACTATACTAAAGTAATTATACCTATTTAATTAAATAAAGCATATAAAAGAGAGTCAAAACCCCAAACTCTATAAGCGCAATAATGCACAAGTCACAAACTAAAAGGAAAAAAGAAAAACAGATATCTGAATAACTTTAATTCCAAAATTAATATAAAATTAATTTTAAACCCTATTAATATAAAATAATATAATAAAAGGCCAAGCATTACTCCTTTACACTACAGTCACAGCATGCAAAGTGAAATGGATGGAATAAGAGTGCTACAGGGTAGCTTTGTTAGCTTAGTCATGCTTATACATGATGATAGTAAGCAATACTTTGTTTCCCGTATGTAGTGAAGTCTGTGAACTGTATTCTAATTAAGGAGTGCGGAGTGCAGTGTACAATGTATGCAATTTAAGCTTATTTATTTATTTAATTATTAATTAAATCATTCAGTTGTTTATGCATGTATTTATTTTTTCATTTTTAACAACATGTGATCTGGATCTCAGGCAGCTCTGAAGTGCTGAGCAAATTTGTTGTCATTAGAAACTCATTTTCTTGCTGTTTTCATCAATTCTGTGACGTTTTCTAGAGAAATCATTAGAAACTGGTTCAAAACACAAGCCATGCAATTAAAAGGTTAGATTTTGGTTGTCATGGTAACATGACAATCAACTCTGCACATGTATGAACGTTTGCTGTTGATCAGATCACGAACCTAACATCCAAATAATTGAATATTGTGTAAACTTGACAACCAGGAGATTTAATTTGCAATCAGAGTGAATCAATTTAATTAAATGTAGAACGAAATCCTAGTATGAAAACGCTGTTATTTGAAGAAAGAATTTGCTGATAGGAATGAAAGTGTCCACCATATTTGTTTGTAATATGTATTAGAATGACTTTCTGTATGTAAATTCTTTATACATATCATGTATCATGAAGGTTGGCCTTAGAAAATGAAGAAGTAGTTTTAAAAATACACATTTATAGTTTAAGTCTTAGCAATACAGTTAACAGATTTTATCTTCACCCTTTATCTTGCTGTTAGGTCTGTACATACACAGTGTGTACAAAAGTATTGGGACACCTGACTTTTCCAGTCATATGTGGTTGTTCCCCAAACTGTTACCACAATGTTGAAGGCAAACAATTGTATAGGCAATTTTTGGATGCAGCAGCATTTAATCCTGCCTTCACCTAACCAGGAGACCCAAATCTGTTCCAGCATGGCATTGCCTCTATTTAGTAAGTGTTCTCTGTGAAAATATAATTTACATGGATTGGAGTAGATCCTGAATGACCTGCTATAGAGCTCTGACCTCAACCAAACTGGAATGTTGGCCTCCTTACCCTACATCAGTACCTGACTTTGCTAACACCCTTGTGGCTGAATGAGCACAAATCTCCACAAGCACACTCCAAAGTCTAGCGAAACTTCTTTCTAGAGTAGTGGAGGTTATTATAACAGTAAATAGGGGCTAAATGTGGAATGGGATGTTCAAAAAGCACAATTGAATCTTATTGTCAGGTGTCCACAAACATTTGTCCATACAGTGTGTGTATCTCTACTTCACCACTGCTCCATTCCGATGTGCTCAAGCAAGCAGTTGATCACCACGTTAAACCTGCTTCTGAAAAAAAGAGCAGGTGGAATTTTGGATGGAACTTTTCCATGATGGGTAATGGAGCGTGAGCGGACAACACTTTGTCGAGCTCAGACAGCCGAGGTACATGTTTACAAATAGAGCACAGCACAAGCGTGCATTATTATAGCAGCCTTATTATATTTCTTAAAAAAAAAAAAAAAAAAAAAAAAAAGGAAAGAAATATGATGCGTCCAATAGTTATTAATACTTGACCTTTAACAAAGGTTTTACACTTGAGTGGGTTTCAAATGAGCACCGCCGCACCAGCATGGCCGGCTTGCCACAGGGCGCTAAAGTACTGCTGATTCCTTGAAAGTAATATTGAAAAATAATATTGCAGGCTAGCTTTATTTATTTATTGTTATTCCCACTTAGTCCATCTGATTCCGCATTCCCAACACACCATACCGATCCGAACAACCTGCAGTTGCGGTTCCCAGAACACACCTTTTATTGCAATGAAAAAAAAAAAAAAAAAAACAGGTGTTCTGTAAAAAAACAAGGTTTGTTATTATTTCTTTTGTCTTTTTAGCAGTCATCAACACTTCTACTCATTCCAATAAAATAGCAGAGTTACACAATGACAGGTTCATTCAGGCTTCTGTTTACGTCTTGGACGGTGGATTGAAGGCAAGCTGAGAGAGATTAATTCCCTTGACATGGGAACTCATCAGGGAGTATAATTGGATGTCTAGCTGTAATTCTCATATACAGGTTACTGCACTCATGGCTGCCTGCATTACGAGCGATTGGATGTCTGCACATCCTGCATGAACTAGACAACAGAAAATATGGAAATGAAAAAAAAAAAAGAAATGAAAAAAAGAAAGTGTATTGGATTTTGAATTGTGGTTCTAAATTGCAAAATGAAATAAGAGTCTGGAGATAAAAACCAGCTCCGCTTTCACCACTACTAACACTATATTGGTATATAGATTATTACATTCATATATATATATATATATATATATATATAAATGGAAGGAATAAAACATGTTGAGGTGTGCTGTTATTAGAAAATAATCAATGACAAGGTGATGTGAGTTTCATTTCTCATAACAAAATATCCTAAAAAAAGTTTTTTTATATTTCTTGTACCACAGAAATTGTCTTGATGAAAAATCTTATCGTGTAATAAAGAAGTTTTTATACTGAAAAACTTTACTTTCATTGCAAAGTGCAGCGAGAAATGCTGAAAATGTCATCTAGCATCAGGATTTGGGACTCACTGCAATTTCATGTCTTAATCACATGTCACCGATCACACGCCCTTGGTTTCTGTTTCGCTGTTAATGAGCATGAAGTCAAACCTTGCATTTCGGTCTTGCATTTGTTGTGGTTGTCCTCGTTCATGTTGATGCTTGTGTTTAGTTTTCTTGTTTATGCAATTAGTGATTTTTACATTTGTATTTGCACTTAAATAAAAAAAGATCTGAATTTGTGTAGCATCAATAGATGCATTGTAACACTATAATAAATAGGTGGAATATTATATATGTAAGAGATATATACCTTTTAAATATTCATAAAATTTATAAAATTTGAATTTGAAATTAGAATTTAAATAAATAAACAGACAGACAGACAGACAGACAGACAGACAGACAGCATTTTTGTGGAGCACCATGCTGCCAGGATCTTCTTCCATTGTTTCTCATATGCCCTACCACAGAGGCATAAGTAAACATCAAGTAGAGCGGTGTTTAGGAACTGGAAATAGTCCAGCCTTGTAGATTGTAGGTTTTTTAGTTAAAAATCCAACAGCACATGAAAATGCTGATCACAAGGCGATTCGTTTATTGGGGTGACAGTGTTAAATGTAGAACTAAAGTCAGTATTGACACTGGAAATTCCTTCCATAAATATGCAGTAGCCATAAAATCTAAATCTTCAAACTACCCACAAATATATTTTTCATAGTTGCTTCGCAGACTTTTGTGTTCAGTGTATTATTAGCTATTAATAATGAAAGTCTTCACCATACACATAACTGTGAATTAGCGGTTACTATAGAAACGATAACAGAGCGGGAATATTATTAAAATCAGCTGGAACTACTGACAGCTGCTGTTATAGAAAATTTATTAACGTTGAAAACACCACAATGATATAAAGAACAAAGATATATTTATACATAATCACTAATATACAACAGACAAAACAACAAGCGCAGCAAAGAATAAAGCAAGCAAGTGCTAGTGTATCATCTCACTCTCGCTTCCTTCCAGCCCGTGTGAAAAATTACACCACGAAATGACACCCGGCTCCATTTTTTTAGCAGTGATGGGTTGGCAGTGACACGTTGTCAGTTTGAGTATGATGACAGCAAAGGTTGAGTGGCGGATTTGCGATGCCCTTGCGAGCCGGTGTCTATCCTGTGCTTTGCTTGTGCAGCTCGGGATTCCACGGGCCTGAATGCTTTTTCAACCCTCTGAATCATGCGAAAATTATAGCAACAAAAACAACAACATGTGGGATCAATTGGATGAAAGCCTAGCACCATCGTTTAAGTGTATTGATCAGAGTGCGTGGGATGGCAGCCTGTCCAGTTAAGGGCTTTGAGAAACAAGAGTTTCAGTTCAAGTTTCAAGTTCAAGTTTATTTATAAAGCGCTTTTCACAATGGACATTGTTTTAATGCAGCTTTATAAACCGTAAGAATTATAGAAATGTATTTTAATAGAAGTAAAATATGTATTTATTTCTGATGAGGAACCTGGAGCGACTGTGGCAAGGAAAAACTGCTCCTTTAGATGGTATGAGGAAGAAACCTTAAGAGGAACCAGACTCAAAAGGGGAACCCATCCTCATTTGGTTGATATCAAGAGTGTGATTAATAATCTTAAAACCGATACAAAACACCAGAGAGTGAAAACTACCATGAGCACCGGAGTGTGTGATTATAAGTAATGTCCTTTTTACAGTCTTTTACAGTCAGTTGACGTTGTAGAACTACTGGCTCAACATCTGAGATTATCATAGATCCCACACCAACTCCTCCATACCAGAGCCTTTAAATGTTCAAAGAAGCCCAATGTCAAAACTCTATATATAGTGGGATTCAAAGGGCGCTCATTAATCTCTAGATGGTTCGGGATGTTTGCGGGGTCGGCATCTACTCTTTGAAGGTCCATAACCTTTATGAGGTGGGACACAACGGTGGTGCACATAATAGAAAGTTTTAATCTTTCTATAGTGTGCACTGAATAGGTTGCAATATATGTATATGTCCACAGAATGCACCACATTCTACAAGGTTTACAAATCTAAAACACCTGGAATCTACACTATGTCACCTCTTCATTAGGTTTGTATGCCCTTTTTGACCATCCCTTTCCACATTTATCCCTATTTTCTGTTATAATTAAATCCATTCTTCTGGGAAGATGTTCCACAAGATTTTGGCGTGTGCTTGTGGAAATTTGTGCTTATTCAGCCACAAGGGTTTTAGTCAAGTCAGGTACTGATGTAAGATGAGGAGGCCTGGGGTGCAGTCAGCATTCCAATTCATCCCGAAGGTGTTCAATGAGATTGAGTTTAGGGCTCTACAGCAGGCCACTTAAGTTCTTTCACTCCAACCCATGTACACCATATCATCATCATGCATCATGCTTCCACATCCAGACATTTTATGCATTTCTGAACCTACCATCTCAGTGCAGCAGTTTGAAGGAAAACCACATGTGGCTAGAAAAGTCACGTATCCCAATATTTCTGTCCAAATAGTGTGTCAATTACGAATACACACACACCCACTCTAAAGAGGAAGTACACACACACAATTTTATATATATATATATATAATCACTGACCCAATGATCCTTTCATAGTAGTTTATCTATTGATCCTGTTTGTGTGCCCTGATGATTTAATTCAGGTTTTTGCCCTTGAAACCTGCTTTGTTTGTTGACAGCAGCACAAGAAATATGTCATTCATAAGTACTCCAAATCAAGAAAAAAAAAAAAGCACTGCGCTTCAGAATTTGTGCAAATTTACCTGTAAGCCTCATTCATTCATTTGGATAATTGATGATGCAATTTCCTATACAAAATACATTGG
This sequence comes from Silurus glanis, assembly GCA_014706435.1. Taxonomy (NCBI): domain Eukaryota; kingdom Metazoa; phylum Chordata; class Actinopteri; order Siluriformes; family Siluridae; genus Silurus; species Silurus glanis. The sequence continues at coordinate 8,192 of JAAIIK010021660.1, forward strand.
CATATTTGGTGCATTGCTTTCATTGGCACACACTTGCAGTATTTCTTGAAAATATGCACTATACTGCATCATCTCATATTGATGGCTTGAAAAAAAACAATTCCAAAATAATTGTTCTTGTGCAAAAGCAATGGCTTATGATAATAGCACACCTATAGCACACAGCCATTATCTCACTCCTACACTGCATTAGTGATGGGAAGAACAGATCATTTTAGTGACGGGGTTCATCAAAATGAATGAATCTTTTTTTTTTTGATCATTTAGCTTATTTGATTCCTTGGATAAGAAAAAAAAAAGGTAAATTTTCAATAAGCAGATCGGCCAACGCTACATACACGAATTTATACTACAGAATGAGTAGCTCACGTCTCGTATCTTGTGGTCCGTATCATTAGTTCTTTATTCACGTGACTCCAATAATTAATGTAACAATAATGTCAAGATTTGAACATAACCTATTGCATTGTGTAGCATCTTGTAACGATAATGTAAAGATATAAACTAATAATGCCTGATCTATTGCATTGTGTAGCATCATTTGGGAGTCACATGACAAAAGAATATCTGACTTAAACTAGAAAACTTGTTAAATCAGAAATATTTAATTCTGTTTCCTGTGTAATGCATTGCATAGCATCTATGGGAGTCAAGAACGATTCAGGTTGGAGGACTCATGAGAGGAACTACTCAATTGTGTTTCCTGTACATAACCTACGGAGGTTTTGCGCTGCTTTGCTCATGCAAGTCCAGTAGAAAATGAATGAATCATTCGTTCTATTGAGTCACATTAAAGACTCATTCAAAATGACTGAATCTTTCATGAACGACCTGGAAATACACTGCATTACGCTCCCACCAATACTCAACCATTCCTCACTTGGTCTCACTTGGTCTCACTATCTCTCAGGGCACAAGGAATATAAGATTGCTTCAAGAATCTTAAGACTATAGACTTCTCTTCTAACAGACTGGTATTCTTAGTCTGTGTTCTAATGAACATGTATCAGAATATATTTATTTATTGATAGAGACTTCAAAGCCTTTTTTGCAAGTAACACTGGATCAAGGTAGACTGTCAAATTCTATAAATGTAAATGTCATAAGAAAAGAAGAGTACGTCTGTGCCCATGGTAGCCATGGAGATAAAATATAGACATTGCGACATGCATTTGCGCAGTTGTCAATTATACAACAGGTATTTCTGGTCCGATAATTTGATGGACATGCAGCGCTCCAATAGTGCTGATGTTTTGTCTAAAAGCTCTGATACGTTTCACTGATTGTTTTACTCTGCCGGTCAGGCTTGGCTACAAAAAAAGTTCTAGCAAAAGTCTGTTTCACTGAAATGGTTCCAACACTTACTACGGGCTGTCGGTCATGCACGCATACAACGCTCTATCACTATCCAGCTGTGGCTTTTTTTCATAAATAATTGCTGGAGCAAGACACAAAATATTTGACCAGATTGCGTAGAACAGCATTATTAAACTAGTAGCGATACTAACGCAGTAGCGATGGTAAGATTCACAGATTCGCATCGGCCTCGGATACAAGTTGGCCTTTGTATTGCGATGCACCTTTTTTCAACATATTTCGGTAAAAATCGATTGATTTTTATCTAGGAGTGACATTTTAGCTTAGAAATGATGCACTACAACTTTAAATAAGCTCTGGAGATAATACCACGAGAACAGAGCTCCACGATTTGGAATCACAGGAAAGAAGAGTCTAAGCGGGAGTTGTGATAGTGTAGAGAGAGAGAGAAATGAGATGCACTGTGGCTAACGTATGAGTTTTACCTCTCGATGTTCAATAAACCGTGTTGTGATTTCCTGAGCTCCTTGTCGGTGTCCTACTGTAACTGCAGTGGTGATAAACCAATTGCCAGAACAAAGCCAAGACCTGCAAACATGCATCGGGTAATAACAGTGAAGCTGGCATATAACACCAAGCGTTAGCATTGGTGTAAGCGTTAGTAGATGTGCTATATTATTATTTATAAAGTGTCAATTTGTGACAAATATTTAATACAGTATATAGATTGAGTTCTAATTGCTAAACTTTTTCTCTCAGCACATAAGTAAATTTATGATCTGTCTGAACCAAAGAAATAAAAGCAAACTATCTGTAGCATATTGAATTGCATGGCATTATATTTTTCCATGGCATCGTATTGCATTGAATCGCATTGTGTTGAATCAAATCGAAATCGTATCGCACTGTTTTTTAATAGGGGTGAATCGTATCGTATTACATCGAGATGCAAATAGGATCAGACTTAGTTATGGGGCTGTACATCCCACATCTTGCAGTCATGCTGTTGTACTGAATTTTAGCATGGCTCTGGTTTGCTTGTCTTGGTGGATTTTGCTCAATTATACAATCTGTACCATCATGAAGTGTGGCATCCAGAATAGATTAAAAAAACATCTTTGGATTGCATAAAATATGATACACATGACTGAATAAAAATATTTGCTGTAAATGCTTCAAGCTTGCATCAGTTGTAGCTACTGCTGATTCATGATTCATGTTTTAAAGGAGTGTGAGACAAAAGGACAAGCCTAGGAAAGTGCTTTGAAGCTGGTCCAATGTGGAAAAATGAACTGTAGATGTTGATCAACTGAAACATAATGAGTTCAGTGGAACTGCCTGAGATGCCATAATAGCCAGAACTGGAGCTCCACAAGCCAACTAACATTCACATCTGTGGCCTCTTTCTCTGGCGGCACAGATGGCAGAGGTGCAGAGTTAGTGTCATTTCAATGCTACGGCTAAAACACGCCACATATCTGTTGTTGCATTCTGGGCTATCAGCCATTACACAAGAGCAAATGATTCCAAGTTTGGCAATGACACAATATCTTTGATGTTAGAGCTGCATTACCAAAAGATTTATCACATGTCACATTTAGGAGGATCGCTTTCACTGTTTGTCATCCTTCCGTGAGTGCTGCCTTTCATGCAGTTCTGTAGGCAACACTAAATGCAAATCAGCACCACCATGAACATGCTTGACAAGCCACAGGTTATTCATTAAACTATTTATGAAGACTATGAACATTTACTGAGATTTCCATTTAAATGGTAGAAAGTTTTGGTGTCCAGAAATATTTTATACACAACTGTACTAAAATATAGATAGGGGAGTCACAGTGCTAATATATTTGTATTGTGATATAAAGGTTAACTATACAGAAAAGTAGACATTTGCTGATTGCACAAGTATTCAACTCCTTTGGGTTCATAATTGGTAGAACTACATTTGGATGCAATTGAAACTACTTTTGGGAGTCATCTAGCAAATCCCAAAAGTAGATTTAACTTTAAGGAGTTTAACTCTCTTTCAAAGCTTTTCGGGATCCTGATATTTCTGCACCTTCTTCATGACAAAATTCTGTAAGCCACTGTTTTTGGGAGAGGAGCAGACAAACAGAATTTTCACACCTACCTGCCAACTTTGATGGAATATCTACAGTGCTGCCTGCAGGAACATATAATACAGGTATCTCTTGAGAAGCAGGTAGCAGTAATAAATAATGATTCGCATATCTAGGAGAAAGAGGGTGTGTGCTTAGAGGAAAACTCTGATCGAAAGCTATGGACAGATTTATTAATGTTTTGTCCAATGCTCTTGGACTCAGAGAGTGAGGTAATATGCGGTGAAATGTAGACGACTTTACCTGTGTTCACACTCGGTGCAGCAAACACAGAGTAAAGAGAAGTAAAGTGAAAATGTGTGGGTGTGTGCACTTCCTTCTCTGCTCATTGTACACTCAGGCATTGCTGGTATTCAGTTGTCACTTTCACATGCTTTCATACCCCATTGTGTTTAATATGTACTGTATTTTCTTTTTGTTTTTATGTATATGTATGCCACGAATACATTCATATTTATCAGAGGTGCAAATAATACGAACAAGAATATCCTAAGACTGGTAAAAAACAAACAAACTAATCTATCTATCTATCTATCTATCTATCTATCTATCTATCTATCTATC
>JAAIIK010021662.1:10289-24703 GCA_014706435.1 Silurus glanis
TGTGTGTGTATATATATATATACACAAAGTGGTAAATTCTTTACTGTCCCAACTTTTTTTGGAATGTGTTGCAGGTCTGAATGACATGAAAGGATGTATATTTACAAATGACATGAAGTTGACCTAACAAAACATGAAATATTTTGTGTTCATATTGTCTGCAATGAAATACAAGTCAAAGTAAATTTAGAAATCACTACTTTCTTTTTTTATTTGCGTTTTCCATACTGTCCCAACTTTTTCTGATTTGGGGTTGTATATGTATGTATGTATATGTATGACCCGGCCCATCTGTCAAATTTTAGAACCCATTGTGGCCCGTGAGTCAAAAAGTTTGTCCATCCCTGGTCTAACCTGTTTACAGCAGCGACGCATTGTAGGATTGGTGGATGAACCACTGTAAACACGAAGAAGACGCACTGTGGGCGTGTTTCCGTTTATTCAAGTCTGTGTGGCAGTAATGGCGAGTCAAGGCGAGAGCAAAGTGGAAATATGCTCATTATTTCACTTTAGTTGAGCATAAAGACAAAAACTTTTTAGTCAAATGTAAGCTGTGTTTTTTACTGGTTCGAAGGTCGTATCTACTGCGATAAACAGCAACTCCAATCTGTCGAAGCTCCTCCAGAAACTCCACGCCTCGACAAAGCTAGAAGCTAACCCGGTGTTCTGTTGTACATTGTTGATAGTTTTCATACTTAAGCTGTGAAAGGAACATTTTTAAGGCTCAACACAACAGCTTTTATGATGCAGAAGCCATTTTAGTTTTTGATTCTGAATATATTATTAAGCTTGTTTTGTTATTTATTTCAGAAATCCTTGTGATATATTCAGTTTGTGCTGGTCTGAATGAAATAAAATAGTGTTTAAAAATTACTTTGTGTTTAAGTCAGTTTTGTGTTTGTAGACCATAACGCATAAAAGGGCACTAATGGAAACATTAAAGAATGTTATTTAAAAAAGTAACTAAAAAGTTACTTTTAACAGTAACGCATTACTTTTTGGTGTAAGTAATCAACAAAGTAATTGAGTTACTTTTTGAATGAAGTAATGAGTAACTGTAACTAGTTACTATTTCTTAGTAACTAGCACAACACTGCTTATTAGTACATAATGAGGAATGTGGGTGTTACACGTGGCTAAATAGGGTATCAAGTCTGTATGTGGACTGTGTTTTTTGGTACTTCCATAGAATTGCTTTACTTTTGCTCACTAAAGTCTTCTTCTTGTAGTATATTTATTAACTTGGTACTTTAAATTTGCTAATGGATTTGTTGCTATTGATAATAATTGCCAATGACCCCAACTCAACAGCTTCAGGCAACATTTTAGGCTACAGGAGCCAACACTGTTGATTCTGAAGTCCTCACGGCAGATTTCCTTCACCCTGCCGATGTATGTTGGCTGAAATCTGATTTGGATAGACTATAACATAAATGTACACTACTGGAAATACAAGAGAAAAGCTATGAAATAAAGAGAATAGATTACTGGGGAAAACTTATTCTTGGACAGAAATATATTAAAATGTAAGTCAGTGATTCTGATAGGGTTTGGACCAGCAGAGTAGACCTTGACACTCAAAATCTTGACCCTCTAGTGTTTGTCCCTCTACTTTGACCAGTATTTAATTGAATGCATTATTATTTCATGATTTTATAAGCATTTTTGGACACATAGCACACAGTGGGTAGAAGCTATGATTATTTTTTTTCCACATTGCTCGAGGCTGTAAACTCGGTACAGTAGCTATTTATGGAGAGGCGTTGGTGGTCTGAAAGGGGAAACTCAAACGTGTCCGTCGAGTCACGTGACCCCGAGCAACATCCGGAAGTGATGTACCGCTAGAGAAGGAAAGATGGCGGAGTATCAACAGCTGCACGACCGCTACATATTCTTAAACATGACATTGCTATGAGTTTGGCTATAAAGGCAGCAGTACAGGGTAATGGACAAGGATAGATTCGCTGTGAGTACACGCGCAAATACACACTGAAAAAAAGCACGATGGCGTAGAAAGAAGCGCAAATGGACAGGATCGGGTAGTAAACGGTTTCCGCCTTCACTGTAGAAGTGTACTGCATGGGAGTATGAAGGAAGAGTATTATATTACACTGTATTGGATCGTTCTTGGTTTTTTTGGGGGTTTTTTTTTGTTGTCTTTTTGCACGTTATTCGAATAACCCAGACTGTTCAAACAGCAAAGATGTGTAGATATAAAAGTCTTTGTCGTGACGTCATTTTTCTTGCTATAATTGTGTGTGTGGCGTTTTTCCTGTTATTTATGTGTATGAACACGACATGTTATGTTCATATGGTGACCCGGAAGTGGAAAAACACACAGGAAAACTCCACCAGCAACACGACCACACAAAATAATAACAGCAGCAAAACCAGAAATACAAGAATCCTACAAGAGTACAGAAAACCCCCCCAAGGGAAATCCAGAAATCACATTTTTTGGCATTGGAAAAAGACACCTTTATACAAAGCGACTTATATTTCAATACATTTTTTATTTGTATAACGCTTTGAACAGTGGACATTGTCTCAAAGCAGCTTTACACAGATAATGTGGTAAGAAAGAATGAATAAGATTGTTCTTTATAAGTGTACGTTTGTCTCTAATGAGCATGAGGAAGAAACATTGAGAGGAACCAGACTCATGAGGAAACCCGTCCTCATCTGGGTGGCACCGAATGTCCATTTATTACAGCTAAACGATATTGAGGTGCAATGATGGTGATCAGATGCAAACTGTAGTCTTGAGTTAACTACAGTCCAAATCCATTCTTAAAGCTCCTGTTACTCCGTAAGTTCATGGATCCTCAGGCTGTTGATGAAAACCCATCCCCAGCTGCACACCAAGAGAAACACCATCCAGAGGAAGGCCGGGATGAAACGGGCAGATCCGAGGAGAGGAGAGGGATAGGAACAATGGTCACTAGTACCTCAGGAGCATTTATAACTCAACTAAGAGAGAGACAGAAATACATGGATTATTAAGTATCCTTATTGTTGTATAAAAGTTAAGGACACTATAGTTTAAGACTCGCTATGGCAGTAAAAACGGGCTTAATTAAGTGCCCAGCAGTGGCAACATGGTGGTGGTGGGATTTGAACTCACGACCTTCTGAATAGACCTCTCAATGTAATAGAAGTCCAACGAGAAAACCCAAAAGAAAATGAAAGAAAACTGCAAAAAAGAAAACTTGGAAAAGTATTCAGAAAGCGTAACATCAGAACTAGAAATGCAGGTGCTAAATGAAAAAAAAAAAACAGACTATAAAAAAGACCACCACAGCAGGTGAAGCACAGTGAAAGGTCGGGTTTAAGCCCTGGCATCGCCAAGCTGCCACTTTTGGGGCCCTTTAGAAAGGCCCTTAAGTCTTTGTGCTTCACGGGTGCTGTATCATGGCTGAACCTGCGCTCTGACCCCAGCTTCCTAACATCGCTGGGATATGTGAAGAAAACAAACACAACAGCTAAAAACCAAATAGAACAAAACAAAAAAATGTTTTTTTAAAAGAACCAAAAATAAATAATTAAATCAACAACAGTAAATTCAGAACACAAGAAAGCAGAAGAGCCAAATCCAATAGAATAATAAGCAGACACCACAACAGCAAGTACAAATAAAAATAAAAGCAGCGAAACCAGAACGAGACATGATGTTCTATTTACAGCGTTTAGCAGATGCTTTTAGCCAGCGTGACCTACAGTTATCTCATTTATATACACTGTGCAGTTGAGGCCCAGCCATGGCAGCATGAGAAAGAAAGAAAGAAAGAAAGAAAGAAAGAAAGCACAAGAGTAAAACATGCAAACACACACACAAAACAAAAAATAAACACACAACAGGAATAAAACGAAATAAAATAGAAAAAAAAAAGTAAATGTAGAAACACAAGGAAGCTGAAACTCCAATGGAATAATAATCAAAAATTGCAACAGCAAATACAAATAAAACAACATCAGCTAAACTGGAAACGTGACACGAATAAAACACAACAGCAGAACAAAATAAAAAGAACAACAAATGTATAATGCTATAGCAAAACATGTTCTCAAGGGACACTACTATAGAGATAAAATGTGGATATATATTAGTCAATGTGCAGTTTATAGAGCAGTACAGATTTGCTGTCCTCTAAAAATAATTTAACATACAGCCATTATTGTCTAAATAATTGTAATGTAAATAAATGTGAGTGGTGTATTCACTTTTGTGAGATACTGTATATACTGATGAGTTGAGGTCTAAGGATTTTGCTCAGGTGCCCAGCAATGGCAGCATGGTGGCTTAACCACTGAGCTACCATTTGAACATATGAACATGTGAGACTGCAGAAAACACCACTAGAGGCTTCACAGTGTATAGTTTGAAGTAATAGGAGCCTTAATCAGTGAGCTCATGCTTTTAATGCTACTTATTTATTGTTTAAGGCTTTTTTATGTATATATAAATATATTTATATATAATATATTTTATGTGTTTCGTTCCCCCAGCGGGTTCCAAAAATCTGCAAATTTTGGGCGCAGCCTCTATGGTACCTTTGGACATTATGTGACTTTAATACAATAATGTGTTTTAAAAAATGTTATGGAATTTGTTAGTGAAAACATAGTTAAAAATGTCATTCCTAACGTTCCTGAACGTTCGGTCTCGCTGCGGATTCCCGCGAATTTTAAGATAATCCACAACTTGCTGTTAGTTAAGTTTCAAATGGGAACCTGCGAATATTCCAAGCTGCAAGTGCCGAACTGCGAATTATCTGGGGTTGACTGTATATATGTATGTATTTATGTAATATATTACATAATGTGAATGCTGTAAGCCTGTGTAACAATTTTTTCCCCTGCTTGTGAATAATCCATTGCCATGTCCAATCAGAAACCAGCTTTATTCTGACTTCCTGAACTTGCTGTTGTTTTGATCATGTTTTTTCCACTTACGGGCCGCTGGGCATTCACCCTTGCTGTGCTTCTCTTCACACAGTCAGCACCCAGCTCCTGGCTGGAGATGAATAACTTCATTGGTGACCTTATGGCCTTTAGTGCATCTGGCTCTGGTCAGCTACTGAAATGCACGAACAATCAATCTCTCCGCACTGCCTGGGAAAGTGTGGCGCCTGAGACACCAGCAGCCAAATCATGTTTTCCTGCTCAGATTGACCCACACAGCCAGATCCAGAGGAAAAACATGGCAGGAATCTGTTCGAACTCTGGACAGAGGATTGAGGAGCCTGCAAATTGTGATGAGCAACAGTGTGAGTGCCTAGCTGCAGATTGCAGTAACAGATTTCGTCATGTTTATATGAAAATGGTGCGCTGTATCACGATAATAAAGATTTTAGTTTGTGATGGTTTTTCACCTGTATTTCCTTCTTTCCTGCAGTACGCTCGTATGCCTGCAGATGTCCAGGCTGTCCTCTGTCTTCAGCGTCCAACCCTGCATCCACTATGCACCCCCTCTGCCTGAAAGCCAGAGACAATTCGTCCTCTCAGGCGGGAACCTCAAAAGCGTTGGCCTCACAATCCAAAGAGCCAAACACAGTCACGTTTGGCCTGGGCTCCTGTCTCAGCCTGGCTCTTTCTCTGGAAGAGCGAAACAGCGAATCGAGCAGCTTGTCCAACCCGGAAAGCCAGGACAAAGGCACAAACACGCACAGTTCGAACTCTGCTTCAACCTCCAACTCCCAGATCTGCCCAACGCCTCTCCAGGCCTTCCCCTGCTTCTGCTGCCACCCGTGTCCTCATCTCCTGCATCCCCAGCAGGCATCTGATGGCCATTTCGCCCACTCGCACTCTCACCACCACTATCACCACCACCATCACCACTGCCCGCTCACCGCCTGCCTGTTGTGCCAGCGCTCCTTCAACTGTTCACAGCAGGACGGTCAAGGCCAGCGCCAGCACCCGTGCATGCACTGCTCGGCACTGTTCATGCGGCCCTCGCAGCTGCTTCAGCACCAGCGCACTCAGCACTCGTCCAAAACCGGTGGCTTCCTCTGCCCAGAGTGCGGTCGCGTCTTCAACTCGCACAGTAACCTTCGTGTACACCTTAACGTGCACACAGGGGCGCGTCCCTACACGTGCGCCGAATGTGGCAAGAGTTTCAGCCAGTCGGGTGCGCTCAAAATCCATCGGCGCGTTCACACGGGCGAGCGGCCGTACACGTGCACCTACTGTGGACGGGGCTTCCCTCATCTGGCCGGTGTCCGGGCACATCAGCGCATTCACACCGGTGAGAAGCCATACCAGTGCACACAATGTGGCAAAGGCTTCACGCAGTCTGGCGCCCTCAAGGTTCACATGCGCGTCCATACAGGAGAGAGGCCCTTTATTTGTAGCCTGTGCGGCAAGGGCTTCTCAAACCGTTCCGGGGTCCGCTTTCATCAACGTACCGCACACGGCATTATCACCGAGCCCAATTCTGTTGGACGGCCGAGCCTGGCCGGAGGGAACTCAGAAGTCCAGCAGAAGCAGGCTGATCAGACAGGATCCTCTGAGCCTGTGGAGCACACTCCTCTCCCGAGCAGAAAAAACTCGGAGAGAGAGGAAGTTGGAAGATCCCTACCTTACGGCTGCGAGGATTGTGGTATGCGCTTTCAGGATGCTCTCTCCAGAAACAGGCATCAGGCATTAGAGCATTACTCCACGGAGGAGGAAGATCAGACTGAGACACAAAGAAACACACAAGGGGAACATGAAGCGAAAAAGACATTGGTCTAGTAACGTAATACTCGAATACCCCATTGTAAAACACGTTGAAAAAACAGACGAGTGTGTAGGTCAGTTATACCACACTAGGTCAGTGCTAAAACCTTTTTGACCCAGACCATAAAAAAATGGTTCTCTATGTGGCCTTAAATGAATGAAATCGGTTTTTAGCACTTTTAACTAAAAATTTATGACAAATATTGTTCTAAGAACGAGTTACGTGTGTTGATTTTGGGGACTTCAGAATGTTCTCCCATGTGTGTCCATGTTTCCATTGCTTTAACTGTCTTTATCAGTGTTCATAGGTCATGTGCAAAACAGCTTTATTTGCCATTATTAGTTTAATTATTATAATTTTAGATGTTTCATTTTCTAGTGTTAATACACACACACACACCTCTGTGTCTCTAGCTCTCTCTCTTTTGTTCTCCATCTCGTCTCTCACACTTTTATCCCCTCTGCTGCTCACTGAAACAGAAAATACTTCTTACGTTACCACTTCCCCTAGTACTTCTCTCCATTCACAAACAGGTGCTTGGCCACACCCCACTTCCATAATTATTATAATTATTATTATTTTAATTATTTTTATAGTGGGTCTCAGTTCAGAGTGGCAGGAATAGTGCTACTATGCTGGTATTGTGAAAGGGATGTAATACATTTAGGTGGGAAGAGTCCACCTAATGATGGAATAAACGTCCATTAAAAAAAGACTGACTGGTGAAAAACAGTCCCCAAGTATGCTAGCATGGACCAGAAGGTCAACAACGAACGCAGGTGGGACATTCGGAATGGGAAGGAGAAATCAAATCTTTAGTGAGCCACAATTGGGACAGTGCGAGAAGGAACTGAAACCGAGGCAGGAGATGGAACAAATGAATAATGGAGGTGTTCAGGACTCACTGATGTGTGAAACATTTGATGGCCCACCACTAGAGGAGGTTCAACGAGTACAGCAGGGTTTCTTGGAGGATGTTGCTGGGTTTGGCGATGAATACAAACAGTATTTAAAAACTATGCGTGTGACTGGGGAGCAAACCTAATAAAGCCATGGCTTTTAGAGCAAAGAGGCTGGGACGGGAGGCCACAGTGAGCAAAGGAATACAATCAGGAACACATCTTGAAACAACAGGTTTTAACGATGTTGTATGAAACTGTACATTTTTAGTCCATTTTTTAAAACTATTAACTATTTTATATAGTTTATTGCTTTAACGTGGAGCACTTACGAAATTACAACTTTACATGTGACTGCATGTATGTACCTTTTGTACTTTAAAAACAACATCCACTTTCCTACTATCGTGGGTATGGGTCGGGAACAGACCCCTTGGACAAGCTGACTGTCATGAGCTGTGTCTCAATCTGAAAACCATTACCACATGTTTAAATGTTTTTACTAGATTTTGAATACCCTGTAAATTGTTATGCAGAGGCTTTTCAGTAGGTTTGTAGGCTACACAAGAGTATTTTCTTATTCAAACCCCAATGTTAACAGTGAAATACATACTGCATACTGTATAGTCCGTAATTATGTGCATTTTAGACACTATAGTCTTTGAAGTGCATTGTGATTATAACGTAACATCACTGGTATGTGTGGTGTATATTAGTGTGTTTATTTTGGGGGATTTGTACAATTAAAGCACCAAATGAATTCAGGATCTGTGTCACAGTCATCTTTTGTACAGGTTCCTAAAAGCCAGTATAAAGCTAGGTGTTTTTTATTTATTTATTAATTTTTTTTTTATTAGTTTATGCCAGCATTTTTTTTTTATTATTTATTTATTTTTTTTAATGAAAGTGTTGGTCAGAGCTGGCAAAAGTACACACATCCTTTACTTAAGTAGTAAAAGTTGGTAAAAGTTGAAGTACTGATTATACTTTTTTACTCAAGTGAAAGTAAAGAAGTCTTGGCTCTGACATGTACTTAAGTAAAAAGTAGTTATTACTTCTACCTGTTTTAGCTGTTAACTGGACCTCACATAGATAGATAGATAGATGGGTGGATGGATGGATGGATGGACAGCTAGCTAGCTAGATAGATAGATAGATGGATGGATAGATGTGATAGCCTAGTGGGTTAATGTCAGGGTCCCCATGAGGATGAGTTTGATTCCTGGTTGAGCTGGTTGCTGTGTTGGTAAATAAAACTTCTGGACCTTGTCCACTCTTCAAACATTTCAATTCTGTGTTGGATTAATTTCTTGATTTCCTGGTCTTTAATGAAAGATAACTCCACCAAAAAAAAAAAAGCACTTCTGTGGTAGCTCAGTGGGTTAAGGCTTGTGCCTGAACATGGTCCTTAATATAGTCCACGCTGGTGATAAGGTTTCAAAGCCAGTCCTACATGCCTTCTTTCTTACTGCGCTGGCATGAAACAAAGTATGAACCCTCCAAAAAGCACACATGCTTTTCAGCAGTGGTCGCTCAGTGGTTTAAGGCTTGTGCCTCATCTAAACATGCTTCCCAGTCTGATCTCTTCCATGGTTCAGTGGGTTAAGGCTGGTGCCTCGCTGAAGTCCTAGACTTAACACTCGACACACACTCATTACTCATCTCAGCCCATTCCACCATCATTTATTTATTATTATTTATACTCTACTGTACTACACTGTTTACATGGTGTTTTTTGCACCTTTGACTCTATTATACCGTTTATATGCTGTTTTTTTGCACCTTTACTGTTTCTTATTACACTATACTGTTATTATACTATACTGTTTACATGCTGTCTTTTGCACCTCTTGACTGTTGCTGTTTTTTGCACTACATTGTGTCTTTATATTCACTCCCGGGTATAGTTTTTACAGTTCTCCTCATACAGTACTGTATATTCAGAGTATACAGTAGGTTTACTAGTTGGCGCTATCTCAGGTTTTGTGTCTTGTCTTGTGTTGTCTTGTGTTTTCTGTCTGCACTGTCTGTCTGTATTGTTTTTTGTCTGCACTGTTTGCACTAGGTTGCACTGGATGCACTTTATGTAGCTTGTTGTTGTTAGTGTAGCACCAGGGTTCCGGAGGAACGTTGTCTCGTTTTTACTGTGTACTGTGTACCACTGTGCATAGTAGAAATGACAATAAAAGCCTCTTGACTTGACTTGATGGTGAGGATCAGGGTTTGAATCCTGCTTTCTGTCTCCTAGTTGAAATGTAGGTTATGTTCCTGCTTCCTAAATCTTTCTTTAGCTTTATATTCTTTTGTTGATGGTTTAAAGGTAGATAGACCTGCTCTAAACAAACTTCCTGGCCTGTCTTCCCTGATGGTTCAGTGGGTTAAATCAGGTGTCTTGCTTTTGGTGGGGTTCAGGGTTCGAATCCTGCTTTCTGCCTGCCAGTCACGATCAGGATTCACTTCCTACATCTTTCTTTAGTGATATATTTTTGTTTTTAATGGGTTGAAAAGAAAGATAGACCTGCTCTAAACAAGCTTCCTAGCCTGTCCTCACCGATGGTTCAATGGGTTAATGTTGGTATCTCGCTGGTGGTGGGGCTCATGGTTCGAATCCTGCTTTCTTCCTGCTATTTACAATGTGGGTTCAACTTGTGCTACTTACGTCTGTATTCGCTTCCTACATCTTTCTTTAGCGTTAAATTCTTGTGTTGATGGTTTGAAAAGAAAGATAGACCTGCTCTAATCCTGTTTTTTTCTGATGGCTTAGTGGGTTAAGGCTGGTACTTTGCTAATGTTGGTGGTCAGGGTTCAAACCTGGCTTTCTGTCTGCTAGTCATGAGGTAGGTTAAATTCCTGATTCCTACATCTTCCTGCTTGTCTCATGCTATTGCTTATCGCTAGTGGAGTTTGTGACTGTTAGATGTAGACCATTTTATTTACCACAGGAATTCACCACTGTATACATTGTCGGAGTGTACATTCCTCCCAGTGCTAATGCTAAGGAGGCACTGTGTGAACTCTACGGCGCTATTAGCGACCTGCAGAATGCTCACCCCAACGGATTGTTTATTATCGCCGGAGATTTCAACCATGTGAATCTCAGGACTGTGCTTCCTAAACTCCATCAGCATGTGGACTTTGCAACGAGAGGAGCGAACACGCTGGATCTTGTTTAGACAAACATCCCCGGCGCGTATCTACCACTGCTCTGTTATCAATCAATCAATCAAGTTTTATTTATATAGCGCCTTACAGCAACCAAAAGGAGCACAAGGCACTTTCCAGTAAAAAATAAAAATAACAAATAGACGGTAGACAATAAAAATATACAGTAAGAAATATAAAAATGTAAAAATATAAGAACACAATATATATGTAACATAGCAGTTGAATGAGGGCTACGTGTTAAAAGCTTGTATGAATAAAAAAGTTTTCAACTTTTATGTTAATAAAAGTTATGTTAATTCCAGCATACAGACCGCTCATCAGACGCTCTAAACCGGTTCTGAAACAGGTGAAAACCTGGCCAGAAGGAGCTACTTCTGCTCTTCAGGACTGTTTTGAGTGCACTGACTGGGACATGTTTAGAGAGGCTGCAACCAACGGCGATTCCATTAACTTGGAGGAGTACACATCATCAGTGACCAGCTACATAAGCAAGTGCGTTGATGATGTGACCATCTCCAAGACCATCACTACACGCTCCAACCAGAAGCCTTGGATGACTGCAAATGTGCGTGTGCTGCTGAAACAAAGAGACTCTGCTTTCAGAACAGGGGTCAAGGCGGCCTTAAAAACAGCAAGGGCCAAACTGTCCCGTGCCATCAGAGACGCGAAGCGCACACACGCGAAGAAAATCCACAATCACTTCCAGGACAGTGGAGACACTCGGTGCATGTGGCAGGGCATCCAGGCCATTGAGAGCATCTTGAGCAGCTGCATCACTGCCTGGTTTGGGAACTGCACCGTCTCGGATCACAAGACCCTACAGAGGATAGTGAGGACAGCTGAGAAGATCATCGGAGTCTCTCTCCCCTCTATCATGGACATTTACACCACACGCTGCATCCGCAAAGCAAACAGCATTGTGGATGACCACACACACCCGTCACACACACACTCTTTACTCTCCTGCCATCAGGAAAACGGTTCCGAAGCATTCGGGCCACCACATCAAGACTGTGCAACAGTTTCTTTCCTCGAGCCATCAGGCTTCTCAACACACAGAACTGAAACGGAACTCACACACACTCACTCACACACACACTCACTCAAATGTGTGTTACCGAACTGTACAACCTCGACTAAACACTCAACACACACTCATTACCCATCTCAATCCATTCCACCACCATTTATTTATTTATTATTATTTATACTTGACCGTACCACTCTCTTACTGCTGTTTTTTGCACCTTTCACTTTATTATACTGTTTACATGCTGTCTTTTGCACCTCTTGACTGCTGCTGTTTTTTGCACTACATTGTTCTGGTTATATTCACAACCGGGTATAGTTTTTAGGTTTACTGGTCGGCGCTATATTTGTTTTTTTTGTCTTGCCTTGTGTTGTCTTGTGTTGTCTGTCTGCACTGTCTGTCTGTACTGTTTTTTGTCTGCACTGTTTGCACTAGGTTGCACTCGATGCACTTTATGTAGCTTTGTGTTGTGTTGTAGCTCTATGTTGTTTAGTGTAGCACCAGGGTTCCGGAGGAACGTTGTCTCGTTTTTACTGTGTACCGTGTACAACTGTGTATAGTAGAAATGACAATAAAAGCCTCTTGACTTGACTTGACTTCATATTCTTGTTTTGATGGGTTAAAAAGAAAGATAGACCTGCTCTAAACAAACTTTCCAGCTTGTCCTTCCTGATGGTTCAGTGGGTTAATGCTGGTACCTTGCTAATGGCGTGAATCAGGGTTCGAATCCTGCTTTGTCCCTGCTGGTCACGATATGGTTTTGATTCCTACGTCTGTCTTTAGCATTATATTCTTGTGTTGATGGTTTGAAAGAAAAGATAGACCTGCTCTAAACAATCATCGAAGCCGGTCCTTCCCGATGGTTCAGTGGGTTAAGACTGGTATTTCGCTGTTGGTGGGGTTCAGGGTTCGAATCCTGCTTTCTGTGTTTCTGTCTGGTCTGAATTTCTTGCTTTGAAGCATGAAACGACGGATAAACCCCCAAAAAAAAGAAGGTGAGTTGTGGTACTTGATGGCTTTGTGATAAAAGCCTTGCCTCTGAGCTCAGAGGTTGCTGGTTTGAATCTGGCTTGTCCCCACACTGGGTAAGCTGTGTGGAAAGTAGTGTGTGGTGAGCAATGGTTTGGTTGACTGTGAACAAAGGCTGTGTTCTGTGAAGACTTCATGGCCTCAGAAAAAGTGTGGGTGATAGGTTTTTGGCAGAATTTTTCCCTATATATGCAAAACTAAGTCGATAATTTTTTGGACGTTTTTGCTTCATAACCCCCTGTTTTCAGCTTCACAGACGCCAGGGGGGCAGATGCCCGGATATTGCCCCCCTGCTCCAGGATACACCCTCCGAAACCGTCCACGTCCAACCTTCCACGCAGCCATTTCTGACACCTTCCACACTTTTAACTTTGAGCCCTGGCCGGGGTTTGAACCAGCAACCTCTCCACCCAGAGGCAAAGCGCTTCCAATTAAGCCACAGGATCTCCTGCAAAAACCTGATTTTTAGGACCTTTTTTGGTTCTTTTTTAAAACTTTTTAAACAATTTAAAGGAAAGCTAAGCGGTAGGATTCGAACCAGGTGAGTCAGGTAGCAGCGACTACTTCACTGACCATTACACCAACACAGGAGAGGTAAACAAGCCTTTGCTTATTGGACTCTTGGCTTTTTTATAGTTAGTTTTCTCTTAGATCATGATGGTAGAGGGTCAAAACTTCTCCTTCCTGTACATTCTCTCAGTAACCAGAAGTCTATGAGAAGTGACTCAGGTACAAGAACCACATCTCCAACACCTGCACCACTGATATACCATGATTTACAAGCAACCAATTTTAATGACCTTTCATTGTTCTGTTTTTAAAAACTTCTTATAATGTCCAATATGAAACTAGAGGTAAGAATCGAACCAGGAAAGTCTTACATCAGAGACCAAAACATTAACCGCTACACCACCACCGGACGGTGAGCAATGGGTTTGCTTATTGGACTTTTGTCTTCAAGAGTCTAAAAAAGATACGAGAGGTGCTTTTTCTTTTTTCTCCATTCAGGACGGTAGCATTTAGATCGCAATTAGATGTCCATTTAAGGCATTGGGCAGAGGCCCTTTTCCAGTGTAACCTACAACCAAACAAACGAGGGCTATGGGCCTGGCACGAGCGCACAGTGGCAGATTGCTACTGTTGGGATTGGAACTTGTGACCTTTTGACCCAGAGACCAAAGCCTTAACT
This sequence comes from Silurus glanis, assembly GCA_014706435.1. NCBI lineage: Eukaryota > Metazoa > Chordata > Actinopteri > Siluriformes > Siluridae > Silurus > Silurus glanis. Next base: position 24,320 of record JAAIIK010021662.1, read on the forward strand.
ACCAAGCTACTACCACCACCCTACGAGAAATGACTGAACTGTACAAGAACCACAAGTCCAACACCTGCACCACTGAGGTCATTCTTGTACCATGATAAAACACAGTCAACCACAAGACTCTCTTGTCCACCCTCAGGAGCCTTGGTATCCATGGAGCAGCATGGAAGTGGTTTGCTTCCTACCTGGAAGGTCGCTCATACCATGTAACATTGAGGGGGGTCCACATCTGCTGGTCATCCCAGCACCATTTTACCTCAGGGACCTCGTCACACCTCGCACTGCACCACGCTGTCGGAGATCCTCCAGCACTGCTCGACTGGTACCACCTTCTCTCAGGATGAGAGGTAAGTATACTTCAAGGCTCTTCTCTCTTCTGGCACCGGG
>JAAIIK010021662.1:29703-39703 GCA_014706435.1 Silurus glanis
ATATATATATATATATATATATATATATATAAACTGGTTTTACTGACTCCCTCTGTCTCATCCACATTAACCCTAAACTTCTTACTGCCTTCTGCTTGCTGATTCTTAGCTCCGTAAACTAGTCTACATCTGTGGTGAGTGAGAGACAGGACTTTATACACCAGTGGATTAAAAAAGACACGCAATGACAGGAAATCGGTTGTTCGGCTGAAATTGGCACGCAGTGAAAATAAAAAAAAAATATTTCACCAAATCAATGGATTAAAACTAAAGTAGCGAGTCTGTTTTGAAAATGTAAGAAGTAGAAAGTACAGATATTTGTGTAAAAATGTAATGAGTAAAAGTAAAAAGTTGTCTGAAAAATAAATAGTGGAGTCAAGTACTGATACCAAAAAAATCTACTTAAGTACAGTAACGAAGTATTTGTACTTCGTTACTTCCCACCTCTGGTGTTGGTGCACGCATCCAATCGGATACATAGTCATTCAGTGGTAGGCCGTCAAGGCCAGCAAAGTTTTCTCTACTGGTCTAACCACTATCAGAAGCACTGACTTACATTTACAACCTAAATTCTAATATTTGTTCCATTAAATTTTATTAATTTATTCCCAACCGTTTATTCTCTTCATTTCATAGCGTTTCTCTTGGCTGCACTGCTTTTCCCACATACCCACTTATCAGCGAGGGATTGAGAAGTTTAGTAGACTCCTTGCACTAAATGAATGGTTACAGTCATGGTGTCGAGAGCACAAACTTCTCTTTGTTAATAACTGGAACTGTTTCTGGGAGCGTCCTAGGTTCTTCCGCCCTGATGGCCTGTACCCCAGCAGATTTGGAGCAGCAGTCCTATCAGATAACATCTCTAGGATACTTCACACGATCTGACTGGTAAGACATCAGGCAATTTATGACTATGAGAACATTTGTACAACAAACCAAATAGTTACAAGTACACACACAGCCCATTTTATAAAAACCGTATTTATTCCTCATGTAGTAAAACCAAGAATTCAATACACAAGATACAGAAATAATCTTATTGCAGTTAAACCTGAAAAATGCCAGATAAGTAAGCACAAAAAAGTTCTAAAGTTTGGTCTTTTAAACATTAGATCACTTGCACCCAAAGCACTGATTGTAAATGATATGATCACAGAGAATAATCTTGATGCACTCTGTCTCACTGAGACCTGGATTAAACCAGATGATTATATGGGTCTAAACAAGTCTACACCGTCAGGATATGTTTATAAGCATGTGCTCCGTCAGACTGGTCGTGGAGGTGGTGTAGCAACCATTTATAGTGCCTCTCTTAATGTTAGTCAGAAATTAGGATTCAGCTTTATATCATTTAAAGTGCTTGTTCTTAAAGTTGTACTTTCAGACATACATAGAAAACCCTTACTGTCTCTCGCTCTGGTCACTGTGTACAGACCCCCAGGGCCCTACGCTGATTTTCTTCAAGAGTTTGCTCGTTTTCTTTCAGACCTCTTGATCAATTTTGATAAAGTGCTGCTTGTAGGAGATTTTAATATTCATGTAGATGATGTAAACGATGCCCTATTATTATCATTTGTGGACTTATTAAACTCTTTTGGGGTTAAACAAATCATCACCAGACCAACTCACCGTTTTAACCACACACTAGACTTAATAATATCCCACGGAGCAGACGTCACTGATATAGATATTTTACCTCAGAGTGATGACATCACAGACCATTACCTCATATTGTACACACTACCGGTAGAGCAGATTAGCCGTGTTTCACCATGCTATCGACTTGGTAGGACTATTGTTCCGACCACTAAAGACAGATTCATAAATAACCTGCCTGATTTATCTCAATTTCTCACTAAACCCATAACTGCTAATGATCTTGATGAAATGTCTAACAACATAGACCTTATCCTCACTAGCACATTAGACACGGTTGCCCCCATCCGGTTAAAAAAGGTTAGAGAACAAGCACCTGCACCTTAGTATAATAGTCATACGCATGCCCTCAAGAGAACAGCCCGTAATCTGGAGAGAAAATGGAGGAAAACTAAATTGGAGGTATTTAGAATTGCGTATAAAGACTGTATGCTCTGCTACAGACAGGCGCTAAAAGCTGCTAGAGCTGAACACCTGAGCAGACTCATCGAAAACAACAAAAACAATCCCAGGTTCCTTTTCAGTACAGTAGCTAAATTAACTACAAATCAGGTATCTGAAAAATGTGTTCCATCACAGTTTAGTAGTGAGGACTTTATGAATTTCTTCACTGAAAAAATTTATAGTATTAGAAAAACACTTGTGGTGGTCCAACATCTGACAGCATCTCCTGGCACATTCTCACCTACAACTCCACAACTACACTGTTTTACATGTATAGGACAGAAAGAGCTGTATGATGTTATTACCAAAGCTAAATCAACAACATGTCAGTTACATGTCAGTCCCATTCCAACTAATCTATTGAAGGAAGTGTTACATACAGCTTGTGAGCCTCTTCTGAATATCATTAACTCCTCACTATCTTTAGGTCACATCCCTAAATCCCTCAATTCAGCAGTTATTAAGCCCCTCATTAAGAAAACTCATTTGGATCCAAACACGCTATCAAATTACAGACCCATTTCAAATCTCACATTTATGTCTAAGATTTTAGAAAAGATTGTCGCTGCCCAGTTATGTTTCTACTTACAAGAGAACATTATCTTTGAAGAGTTTCAGTCAGGTTTTAGGCCCCATCATAGCACAAAAACTGCTCTAGTTAAAATCACTAATGACCTGTTTTTAGCTTCAGAACAAGGCTTCATCTCGCTGTTAGTTTTACTAGATCTTAGTGCTGCATTCAACACTATAGATCATGATCTCCTCCTAGATCGCTTACAGAATTACATCGGCATTCAGGGACAGGCATTAAGCTGGTTTAAATCCTACCTGTCTGATCGTTACCATTTTGTAGACTTAAATGGAGAGCTATCCAGGTTAATGCTAGTAAATTATGGCATGCCACAAGGTTCAGTTCTAGGACCCCTGCTTTTAACAATATACATGCTTCCCTTAGGAAATATTATTAGAAGGCATGGAATTAGCTTCCACTGTTATGCTGATAATACCCAGCTATATATCTCATCAAAACCAGGCGATACAGCTCAATTAATAAATTAATTAATAAGACAAAGATTTTGCTTATCGGCCCAAAAACCAGTACACAGAAGCTCCAGCATCTCAACCTGCATTTAGACGGATGTACTGTAACTACTAGTTCAACGGTAAAAGACCTGGGAGTTATTTTAGACAGCAACTTGTCTTTAAAAATCATATCAACCAAGTTACAAAAACAGCCTTCTTCCACCTTAGAAATATTTCTAAGCTAAGAAACATGTTGTCTATATCTGATGCAGAGAAGCTCGTCCATGCGTTCGTGACCTCCAGAATAGACTATTGTAATGCATTACTAGGTGGATGTCCTGCATCATTAATAAACAAGCTTCAGTTAGTTCAGAATGCGGCAGCCAGAGTTCTCACAAGGTCAAGGAAATATCATATAACCCCAATCTTATCGTCCCTACACTGGCTACCTTTTAAGTTTAGAATCGACTACAAACTACTGCTTCTTACTTATAAAACACTAAATGGTTTAGCTCCAATGTATCTCTCCAGTCTTTTAACACACTACATTGCGTCACGCTCCTTGAGATCTCAAAACTCTGGACTTCTAAAAGGGTTCCTAGAATAACAAAGTCCACTAAAGGTGCTAGAGCATTCTCACATTTAGCTCCTAAACTTTGGAATAGTCTTCCTGACTGTGTTCGTGGCTCAAACACACTCTCCCAGTTTAAGTGCAGATTAAAAACTTATCTTTTTAGCAAAGCCTACACATAACATACGTCACATATCATAACCTTGTGCTCCAGTACATCTGATCACATGCACATTATCAACTTGTGCTGTTAATATCATGAACAGCAGCTACGCTAATTCCTCTCCACTGCTTCTCTTTCTCACCCCATCCCGAGGCATCCTGAGGTTTAGCCAGCTCCAGTCACGTCCCACCTCATGAAGATTATGGACCTTTAAAGAAATAGATGCCGAACTCGCAAACTTCCCGTACCACCCAGAGACATACCAGTGCCACCTGGATCCCACTTCATGTGTGGAGTTTGGACATTGGACCTCCTGGAGTGTTTAAAGGCTCTGGCATGGAGCAGCTGGTGTTGGATCTGTGATGATCGCAAATGTTAAGCTATTTTATGACTTGCTCAGTAGCTCCTAGTTTTATAACCATAAAGACTGTAAAAGACTGTAGAAAGAACATAACTTATAATCTTACACCCCAGTGCTCATATTAGTTCTCACTCTCCAGTGTTCTGTATTGTTTAGAGATTTATGATCACACTTTTGATGTCACCCAAATGAGAATGGGTTCCCCTTTTGAGTTTGGTTCCTCTCAAGGTTTCTTACTCATAACATCTAAGGGAGTTTTTCCTTGCCACAGTCACCACGGCTGCTCATCAGGGATAAATGCACACCATTCACCTTGACTGTTGATTTCTGTAAAGCTGCTTTGAGACAATGTCTGTTGGGAAAAGCGCTATAGAAATAAACTTGATTTGACTGCTTTCAGCATGGGTATGTGGATGTTAGATCAAATTTCAGCCTCTATGTGCTGCCATGTTAATCTAATCTGTCCAGGGCCTTCAAAGTCTGTACTGCTGGACTTTTTACCTTAGAGAATATTAGCAATGGATCTGTTTCTTTAACCAATCAGATTTCATATTCGCCTCACAGAAAAGCATCAGCATTTTTAGGTAGCTTGTCTCAGCCCGGGAAAGGGTTTGTTCTCCACTCCCAGACCAGTAAATATGATCGGTACCACTGGCTTACAGCCTCTGAGGAGCGGTGCAAATTATGAGTCTGCATCTCTGGTGAGTAGGTTGTATTTTATTTCAATTTTTAATGTCTTTTTCATGTTATTAGAAAAATATTGATTCTGAATTGCTCCAGATGATGTAGGTGCACAGTTGTGGTGATAGTATAGAGGTTTGGAGTCTTAACTAGGTTTCTGGCTTCATAAAAATAAAGTATTCACCCTCAATATGTGAAATGTCTCTGTCTCTGTAATAATATATATGCTAAAAATGCAAAAATATTAAACTAGAGAATTTGTTTTACATTACTAATAAAGAGAATGTTACTTAAGTCATGTTGTTGTAAATCTGTTTTAGGTTGACTGGTTACTCAAAAAACAACTGCTCTAAAACGAAATCGTGAATAGGTCAAACATTATTTGGGAAAAAAACCCCCTTTTTTTTTTTTTTTGGCGCAATACTGCCCAGCCATAGCACATGGACTAGAGACATGGGAATCCACAGAACATCTCAAGGAGCATAAAAGTATTGATGTTCCTGGATTAGCTGAAGCCTTTTATGCACACAATGGAACGGCTGGTGGAGAAGGGCATGACGATAGTCCAACCCAGCTAACAAAAACATGATCTTATTTTTCTGCATCATGTAATGGTGTTATATTGGGTAGCATGGTGAAACACTGGGTAGAACTGCAGTCTTACAGCTTGTGAGTCCTGGATTCTTGGCATCAGGGGACAGTGTGGAGTATCTTTGAATGTTCTCCCCTAGGCTTTCCAGATTCCCTGAGCAGCTGCTTCTTCAAGACTGAAGACTCCTCAAACTCCAAATGTCAAAGAAAGTATTTCTATCCTGATGTGTTTGCAGTAGCCTGATGTTTTTGTTGGGGACTACATGATTTTGTTGGGGACTACATGCATGTTGCAACCCAGCCATTAGGGTTGCACAAGCCAGTGCACTCTTAGTGCCGGTCCCAAGCTTTTGATAAATGGGGAGGGTTGTGTTAGGAAGGGCATCCAGCATAAAATGTGCCATATCAAAAATCACAAAACTAATTTCCATACCGGATCGGTCAAAGCCTGAGTTACCAACGAACGCCACAGGTATTGTTAGCCAACAGGGTACCTAAAGTGGTAAAGGGTGGTAAAGGGAGAGAGGTAGCTGATATGATGGAGTAAGTAAATGTATATATGTTCAGGAGACTAAGTGGAAAGGGAGTAAGGTCAGGAACATTAAAGGTTGCTTAAAAATGTTCTATCATGGTGTGGATGGAAAGAGAAATGGTGTAGGGGTGATACTGAAGTGTAGCTAGACAGCATCAGATGGTGGTCTGTAGGATGGTTTTGGAGGTGAAGAAGAAGAGGAGGAGAGTGAGGACTAAAAGAAGAATAAGATGGTGGAAACTGAAGGAGTAAGACTGTAGTGTGAGATTCAGGGAAGAGGTCAGACAGGGGCTCGGTGGTGGAGATGTTTAGGACAAGATTGCTTAACAGAATTCTGGAAGGTGAGAGGATGCCTGAGGAATGGAGAAGGAGTGTGCTGGTACCGATCTTTAAGAATAAGGGAGATGTGCAGACCTGCAGTAACTACAGGGGAATAAAGTTGATCAGTCCCATGAAGTTATGGGAAAGAGTAGTGTAAGTCAGGCTAAGAGAAGAGGTGAACAGCAAAGCATGAATGATGATAGAGACGGTCAGAAGGTCAAAAATATTTTGGATATTTTGTTTTATCCCAAAAATAGAATATTGTCGTGGAGTCATTCCATGCTAAAATATGACAAAGTAGACGTTTTACTGTAATTCGCATGTACTGACCACTAGAGGGTAGCAAATCCACAATATTATGGCAGTGTGTAACATCTCTGAACAGACGGAGGGGATAAAGAAAGGCAGATGAGAGAACGAATGGGGAGAAATTCAAAATATTGGCAAATAAACACCATCCAAACACCAAAAGTCCATTGCCTGGGAATGACACATTGATTTTTCTAGTAATTCTCTCATCAGTTTGTTCACAAAGATGCACACATATGTATAAAGGCACATAAGCACATAAGGAATGACAGCTGTGTCTATTAACACTCAGCATCAGAGACATTTCACCATCTGTCTCAATTTCACCATTCTCTGTCACGTTTGTCTTTTCATACTCTGGCTCTCGTTCTTCTCTCCACCCCCAAGATGAGTTTTCTCAACCAGCACCCCAAACCCCCTTCATGTTCTTCATCCCTCTCTGTTAGTGACCATTCCATTTCAAAATATGCCTGCCCTAGCCATTTTTCATTATGCTATCTAATATTCCCTATTATCAAATCGTGTCATTTAAAATGCCCTTGCTTATTTACGTTGTCTCTGGATATATCAGTTCAACTCAAATCTTCTCTAATTCACACCAGTCATGCGTTTTACAATACAATTATACCGGACATCCTTTCAGCACACTTTTTCTACACAGGTGATAAAAAGACACCTCGTGACCTACATATTATTAAGATTCCAGCTATCATGTAAACTTGATTATTTGGGTCCTCTGGTGTCCTATAGCTGTTCTACATAAAAGTCATGGAAGTCTTAAGAAGTGGACAAAACCAGTACAGGATTACAGTATATACACCATATATACACATATTTCCATCCACATGTGGTCTTTCCCCAAACTGTTACCACAAAGTAGGAGGCAATTGTTTAGGATGCATTTTCCCTTCATTTGAACTAGAAGACCCAAACCTGTTCCAGCATGACTCTGCCCCTATACACAAAACGAGCTCCATGAAAATGGAGCTCATGTCCACTACATGGGTTGGAGAGGAAGACTTTGGGCATTGCCATGCTAGAAAAGGTTTGGGTCTCGTAGATGAATTGGAGGAACAAATTGCCACATCCTGTGTCCCTTTGTCTTTGTGGTTTGGGGAAAAAACACAGATGACTGGAAAAATCTGTTGTCCCAATACTTTTATAATGTACACGTGTACATTATCTGATTGAATAATTAGATAGATTTTCAGGTGATGTGTATATTTCCTCAGCACAACTTCTCAAGCAGTGGAGTTGAATTGAGTGTGTTACATCCAAAGAAATTCATCCTGCAATGAGATTTTGGTGCACGGTCATAAATATTCCAACAGAAAGCTCAGAGTAGAAAAAGGATTGAGCTAGTGTCTTTCTGACAGCAGACTTGTCAGCAGTACAGTATGAATGTTGCATGAAGGCACACGCACACACTCACTTCATTGGCTACTTGTATTATTTTTCAGAAGTGGAGGAACATAAAGAGTGTAAGGGCATTTATGCTAGTGGTTGCCAGTAGCAGATAAAAAGAAAAGATAGGGGTGGGGGGGAGGGGGGACGAGAGAGAGAGAGAGAGAGAGAGAGAGAGAACAGTAAATGTAAGTTCTCATTACTGACAGTCATGATTGAGGTACATAAAGTGAGACACATACTGTAAAGGTGAAACTATTGGGAATTTCTCTCACCTTGTGTGTGTTGTAAGAGACATAAAGATTGGCAACATGGATTCATCCATATGGCAGGACCAATTCAAAATCCACTGTTAACAATTTTAAGAGCTGACAATTGTCGCAAATCAACCAGTGATGACAGAATCAAGGGAAAACTCACTAAAACATCATAATAAAAAAACGTCACACTAAAACACCATATACCCGTGAACCCTCCAGATCTCCTACATTACCCCAAAAAAAGTAAAGCTTGTTCAAACAAATATGCTTTTAGCTGAGACTTAAACAGTGAGGTATAATTTACCTATCTCTGAGTCCCCAACATTAATTAGTAGATTGATTTTCTTATTTTTTATCAGTCTCTCCCACCTGCTGTAGCTTTCACTATTTGAGGTACCAACAAATAGCCTGCACCTTTAAATTGAAATAGGTTTGGTGGAAAGTAAATTTTTTAAATGTCAGGTGTCAAATGCAACTAGAACCTTATTAAACACTTTTCTAATATTTTGACTGTCTTACTGTGGTCCAGTATATCTGTTCGGTCAGGTAGATCATGGCTCTGTGCAGACCACTTGAGTTCCTCCACTCCAGCAATGCAAAACCATGCTTCCAAACCCCCTTTGTGCACAGAGGTATTGTCATGAAAGTTCTAATGTAAAGGAAATTCTACTCCATTTTATGCTTTCAAATTTGTGGCAAAAACTTTAAGTCCCAGTTTTAAGTTGTAGAGATTTGTGCTCATTCAGTCACAAGGATATTAGCAAAGTCTAATGTAGGGTGGGGAGGCCTGAGGTGGACAAATCACCACAAGCACATTCCAAAATCTAGAGGAACATCTTCCCAGAAGAGTGGAGGTTATTCTAACAGCAAATGTAAATAAATGGGACTAAATGTGGAATGGGATGTTCAGAAAACATTGATCTGTTTACTGATATTGTATAGATTTAAGAACAATTCAATCTGATATTTGAATATTTGTGATGCATACAGATCTGTTTTCTGGGTCATGCATTTTTGTCCTGGCTCTTCCGTGTTTTTATCTTAGTTTCCATGTTTTTATCTTAGTTTCCATGCTTTTATCTTAGTTTCCATGCTTTTGTCTTGTCTTTTATCTTATCACCTTAACCTAAGTCCTTTGCACGTACACTTCTTAACACATCATGCATGTAATAAACTATCTTGTCTTCTGAAACTTCAATCCTCTTACTTCGGATAAAACTGCAGGGTTTTTATGGTCATTTAGAAAGATTTCCAACATAGGCAAAAAAATTTTAATTGGGTTCCACTACTGTCAAACTGAGGCTACAGTGAGCACTGGTTTGAAACATCTTGACAGCTGAAGGCTGGAAAAATATAACTTGGTCTTGTTCTAGACTCTTAAAATGCTCAAACCAGCAGCAACAAATACAGTATTTCCCAGTACATCACAGAGATCTACATTCTTCCTCATTTTGATGTTTCTGGTGAACAATAACTTAAGTCTTTCGCCTGTATCTGCATAATCTTGATAAATTGCTCTGTTGAAAAATGATTGGTTGATTGGATAATTGCACAAATAAGAGGGGGAAACCAATATTCTTAATGAGAAGCTCTCAGTCTTTTTTATATTATCAATTGTCGTTCTACACCCTCCGTCCCTGCTTTTCTCCATCCTTCTTGGCAGTGGTACCAAAATTTTGTAACA
>JAAIIK010021669.1:0-14323 GCA_014706435.1 Silurus glanis
AGAGAGAGAGAGAGAGAGAGAGAGAGAGAGAGAGAGAGAGAGAGAGAGAGAGAAAACCAGCCGGCATAGCAGCAAATAGTCAATGCAACACACACACACACGGTGTTGACCATCAGCAGTTGTGAAGAATGAAGAACGGTTTTCATTGGTTGGTTGGTGGGGGATAATGTTGAAGGAATCCAATCAGGAAGTAGAAAGGAAGGTGGCCCCACCCCCACCACATCAGCCCATGGATCATGAAAAAGAAAAAAAACACAAAGAGAGAGAGAGAACACACAAACACAAGAGAGAGCACAGTTAGCCTCACGTCTACACACACGGACGCGCGAGCCATCCGTTTGAGAGAGGGAGGGACTGACGGATCCACCAGCCAATCCGAGAAGGAGAAGGAAAGGGGCTTCTGAGAGTCCACAACAAACAATGGCTGACATTGCTTGTATCAGAGATATATGATAAGTGTGTGTCTTACCCAGGGAGATGTGTGTTCTCTCGTCACTTTTCTGCTCTTTCAATCGACTGCTCAGTGGAGGGGGTAGAGGGGGCATCATCTGCCTACTGGAGATGGACATCCGTATTACATCACACTGCCATCTGGCTTCTCTCCTACTTCTGTCTCCATTCTTATTCCTGTCTCTCCCACATTTTTCATCACACTCGTCTTTCTCTCTTTTTCATACCCGTTTCCTGTCTCACACTGTTTTCCCCCTCACATATGTCTCCTACTCCTGTCTCTCTCAAATAAATCTTTCTCCAGGTCATTCCCGTCTCAGGTCCGAATTGCTCTCCTGTCCACTCCTATCATCACTTCTTAAAATAACAGGCACTGTGTGTATGTACGTACCTGTCTCTCTCCTGTCTCTCCCCACAGGAAGTAGAAATGCTGTGTTGTGGTCCTGCAGTCTCGGGGCTGCCCACTGAGAAGCCTGAACCTAAATTAGTCACATGAATGGGTCCATGCTATGAGCAGAAAAACACACAATACCATTAACACACATCCTTACACAACACACGCACAGGCAGGTACACACACAGGTGTACACACACATGTACACTGGGCAATGTACAGAAGCCACACTCGCCACACGTCAGCCCTCAGTGGCGTGTGCGAGTGTACAGTGGTGTGTGTGCGCATGTGCGTGTGTTTGTACTGTGGTGTGCGTGTGTGTGTGTGTGTACTCTTACTCACCAGCACTTAGAAGTAGTTTAACTTATAAATGTAGCGTAGATATAGTGTTATGGGTTTTAGCCAAGTATGAGACAGACAGAAGGTCAAGAACACAAGCGGTTTTAGAGAGAGATGAGCAAGGACAGAGATTGGGAGAGTGACAAACAGACTGAGAGAGAGAGAGAGAGAGAGAGAGAGAGAGAGAGAGAGAGAGACATGGAGAGAGGCTATTAAAAAGACAGAAAGTGATTAAGACAAACTGGGAAACAGAGAGACAGCGACAAAGAAAGTAAGAAAATAAGGAACAGTGATACAAGAAGATAAACAGTGAGAGAATGAGACAACATTGGGAGAGAGCCACAAGGACAGTGAGAAAAACGGAGAGATAATGACAGAGAAAAATAACAAGACTGGTTTATAGTTAAAATGAACATGTAAAGAAGACTGAGAGGAAATGTGTAAGAGAGACAGGCAGTGTGAGACAGAGGCACAGAGTGAGATGGTGTGTGTACCTGGTATCCCAGCAGGCCGGTATCGCTCTCCTCAGGCACTTCCTCAGTGAAGCGGCGTTTCTGGGCAGGGGGTGGAGCCACTGATTTTGTCTGAGACACAGGTTTGGAGGGAGGTGGAGCTGCAGGCTTGACGGGAGATGGAATCATATGTTGGGGTGGAGCCACAAGTGGATACACTGCTGGTGGTAGGGGCTAAACAGGAAAATATTGTATCTGGTCAAACAAAACAAAACCAAGTACAACTAACGCACTCACATTACATGTGCACGTGTGTAACTTACCTGTGTGTGGTTGGCCGTGAGTGGGGGTGTGATGTGATATGGGGCAGTAGGGGGTACTGTAGGCTCTGGTGCTGCAGTGGTCAATACTGTCGGAGGGGGAATGGGGTAATGAGCTGGCGCTGGGGCCACAGGGGGCACAGGAGGGGAGTAATACTGGGGCATACCATTTACCCCAGGAGGGGGGAGAAAACCTAAAACAGACACACACACAAAATTAGAACAGTGTGGAGGTCTTGATGATGACTGTTATGATGAGGTTTATAATGATTTTAATGTTGTTGGACATGATTATGATGATGGGTATAATGATTATGAATAGAATAATGAGGGGTTATGATAAATGTTTTGATTATAACGATACAGTTTATGATAGTTTGATAATGATGGCTATAATGTTAAAGAATATGTTGAAGGTTTGGATAATAATAATAATAATAATAATAATAATATTAATAATAATAATGAGGTTTTTGAGATCCAAGAATGTGTTGATGCTGATGATGAAGTTTATAAGAAGAGGCGGTTGCAATGATAAGAATTTAGGTTATAATGACTAAAGATTTTATGAGAGTTGAAGGTTATGAAGAAATAGATGATGACAATAGAGTTGATAATGTGGAGTATAAGGATAATGGTGTTAATAATAGTTATGCTAAAGGACATGGTGATAATAAAGCTCATAATGAAGATGGTGATGAAAATGGTGATGAATGGTGATGGTGACCTTGTGTGGGCATTACAGCACTCATCTCATTTAGGTAGCGGGAATACTCTGCATGTACCTGAGAAAAAAAGCAGCAGCCAATTAGCAGAATTCTATTCTTTGTGTTTTTCTGTGTGTGTGTGTGTGTGTGTGTGTGTGTGTGTGTGTGTGTATACTTACCGTCTGCAGCAAGTTCTCACAGAGCGTCTTAGCAGCAGCAATACCCTCTGGTTTGGGGTGACTAATATAGATGTGCATTGGCTCGAAAGCCTCTCGCCCAGATGCTGGCTCAATGCAGCCCGACCTTTGACCACGCAAGAAGAGCTTGGCTCCTGTTTCGTTCTGGATGTGTTGAAAGTAAAAACAGTTTGGTCCCTCAACCCGCTCCTTCACCGAGAAACCAGGAAGAGCATGGTCCAGTCCCACAAACACCTTCACCTTAAAAACACACAAGAAGTACGAGAGGCAGTCACACAAGCACAGCTCACCTCCAATACACTGGGAATGATTCCCAAATCAGGACGTCCTGATTCGACACATTTACATTTTATTTGCATAGCCCTTTAAACAATGGGCATCGTCACAAAGCAAATTTACAGAAATACACGGATTCAGGATTGAAATTGATCAACATATCCCTAGTGAACAAGCAGAGGTGAATGGCAAAATGGCACCATCCACTCTAATCTCATGAAGGCTGTCCATGTGGAGCCATCCTCAGCAGGACGAGTGGGTTCCAAGTGATGAGAACTCCAATCTGATCTACATAATACATTTATGATACATGTTGTTCCTTGATATTTAAAAGTCGCAGTCTGTACGTTAATATTTAAATGTCTCACTTCACATACTGATCTCTGTGTCCCTAAAATCATACCCTAATTGATGAACATGGCCTTCAAGCAAGCAGCTACAGTACATTCTGTTTGTGTATATTATTACCCCAGGACAGTGAGGTTTGGGTCCTGCGGGAGGCAGCATAGAGGGAGGGGGTTGAGACACTGCCGCTTTAACCACTCCATTAGTGATGAGCTCCTTAATCCTGTTCACAGCCTCTATACACACACACACACACACACACACACACACACACACACACATTTCAATTACTTAATTTCTTGTAATGTACCAAACATATTCTGACAAATATTTAGTCAGTAGCTACCAAGCCACATCTGAATATTTTTGTTGTACCTCCTTCTCCCCTCTCACTCACTCACTCACTCACTCACTCACTCACTCACTCACAGGAAGAATGATGTGAACTTACTGTCCACAAGCTCTCTGGTTTGGCCTTGGACATGGAGGTAGAGTGGACGGTCACTGAAACAAAGAAGTCACCATCACTGTTACACTAGTCAGCAATAATTAGCATTAATCAGAAAAATAGTACTAACCAGAAAACATTTACAAAGTACACAGTCATTCTAGCAGATATCACCCTGGAGATAAAGACTGATAAACACTGAGATAAAGTTCCATCATCAAGTTTGCTGACGACACTGTTGTGGTGGGCCTGATCTCCAACAACGATGAGACGGCCTACCTACAGGAGACTAAAAACCTTGAGAGATGGTGCCAGGAGAACAATCTTCTCCTGAACGTCAGCAAGACTAAGGAGTTGATAGTAGACCTCAGCACAAAGCATGAGCGGTCATACCAACCGCTAAACATCAACGGGACCCCAGTCGAGAGAGTGGACAGTTTCGGGGACCTGGGTGTTCACATAACACAGGTCCTGTCTTGGTCCTGTCACATCAACACCCTGGTGAAGAAGAAACGGCAACGTCTGTACCATCTGAGACGCTTTAGGGACTTTAAACTTCCCTCTCAGGTGCTAAAGACTTTCTACACCTGCACCATTGAGAGCGTTCTGACGGGTAGCATTACTTCCTGGTTCGGGAACAGCACCATGCAGGACAGGCGAGCCCTCAAGAGGGTGGTGCGGTCAGCTGAACGTACCATCCACACCGAGCTCCCTGACCTGCAGGACATCTACAGCACACAGTGCCGGACCAGAGCCAGAAAGATTGTGAAGGACTTCAGCCATCCCAACAACAGACTAATTTCTTTGCTGTGTTCAGGGAATCGCTTTCGCTCCTTGAAAGCAAAGACAGAGAATGAGGAGAAGCTTCATGTAGGGCATTCGGAGTTTAAACGAGGAAACACCCAGGATCTAGTACTGGACCTCTCTCTCCATCTTCACTCATTTCTGCACAACCTTTTTTTTTTTTTTTTTTTGCACTATGACACTTCAACTCTGGACCTGCACAGCCAGTGCCACTTTATACCACACCATACTGAACATGGACACTTTAAGGACAATCACTATGTTATATAGTTTTTAACTTTTTATTTATCTACCTTTTTTTAGGTTTTATTTTTATCCTTAAATTTTATTCCTTTTTATGCTTAACACAGACGTAAAAAGCATTTCACTGCATGTCGTACTCTGTATGTATGTGTATGTGACAAATAAAAATTTGATTTGAAGTACACAGTCTTTCTAGCAGATATCACCCTGGAGATAAAGACTGGGCTGAATACAACAGCAGTAACCTGCTGTTGCATGTGAAGCTGTAAACAATGATAAGATAGTCCTGTTACTAAGGTGTAGCACCTGGGAAGAGCTTTGGCCTTCTCCTCTGCGGTCATGTAGCGCCCTCTGGTGGACACAGCTGCCCCACTCACCCTGCTGATCTACACAAACATTTTACAGAAATTACAATCACATAGCTATCACTGAACAAATAACACACTTAGTGTGTGTCTCCTACAGTGTGTCTCCCACTCTATGTCATGTTGGTGTAAAGTAGGCGAGACCTCTGACCTCATCTTGCGTTTGTCCTCGGGTCAGCAGATTCCTGCAAGTGAGTGGCACATCGTTTATCTCCACCTCAGCCACCACCAGGTCATCCCTTGCCTTTGCTGAGTTCTTAGTTCCTCCACCTGCAGCCTGCAGACACAAAAAGGGATTGACAAATACAGGGAAAGACAAACATATGCTCTGTTAACATTTCAAATCATCACCTTGTGATTGTGTTTGTGTGTTTCAGTCCTCACTATGTCCCCATGTATGTGTTTGTGTCCTTATTGTGTATGTAAGTGTGTTTGTTTGTTCTCTCTTTATTCCCTCATGATGTTACCAAATGTATTCAGGTCCTCACTTTTCCCCAAGTTTGCTTTTGTGTTCTTATTGTGTCCCCAAGTGTGTGCATGTGCTCACCGTGTCCCCGGGTGTGTGTGTGTTAATCTGTGCTGGGTTCAGTTTGCCTTTAGCCACCAGCATGGCATTGATTTTGGCAGCGACGGCAGCAGCGGCATCCAGAGCGCCAGAAGACGGAGCGGCCTGGTCCCATTTACTACGCCGCCTGGACAAATATACACACTTCCAAATCATTCCATGCTACTTCTGGCTGAAAATGTAAATCTTTTTTTTTTTTTTTCCACTTCCCTGAAAATTACTGGTATATTTAGATGCCACAGAAGATAAAAAAAATAATAATAAATTAGATCCTAAAAATAAAAAAGTGCAACATTCCCAACATATATTATTAAAAGCGTTGCCCAGTGATATTAGTATCTGAGGTTTGATCAACCAACAGAATGAAATATGAAAATCAATTTTGACATGTGCAGATGAGGATGTTTAAAGCTTGTTATGTTCCAAGGTACAAAGTAATTGATTGTTTTCCTGCTTAAATTTATCCAGGAAATTCAGTTACTGTGTGTCTATTTCTCTAAACATATTGTTGAGCTGTGTCTGAAACACAGGCGTAAGAAAAGACACTGCTTGTGCTTCTCTCCCTCTCAATTCAGTTTCAAAGTACTTTACTAGCATGACTGTTTACATACAACATTGACAATACATCAGCAGATATAAATAATAAATTGATTTAAAAAAAGCAATAATAATTATAATAAAAAAATATACAAAACTGAGAAAATTAGAAAATTATATTGATGTGGAGTGTATGTAATTGTCAAGTGACCCGATCATTAATTGGATTGTGTGAGAGAATAACGAATGTAAAAATGAAAGCAGCTGCAGTAGGAGTGTGACTGCTCTCCCACACTAACACCACTTTACTTCTGATAGGTTAGGAAACTGTGCATGCAGTTTAGAAAACATTATCTGTGTGGGAATCACAGTGAAGGAGAGTGCTCCTGTCTCACCCTCAACCAGTTGTACAGTGACACCGCGTTCTTATTCGTTTTGCTTCTCTCTCCCTCTCACCAGTTTTACAGTGATGGCACACACTTCCTTTTGTCCCCCTCTCAATTGTACAATGACAGCACACAATCTTCATTTTGCTTTTTTCTCTCTTTTAAATTCGAGAGTGATAGCACACACTCTTCCTTTTACTTCTCTTTCTCTCTCTTTCAAATGATACAGTGATAGCACACATACCTTTTGCTTCTCTCTCCACCTCAACAATTTCACAGTAACACTACACACTTCCATTGGAAGCCATATTTGCTTGTGTCTGCCCTTCCCTATGACTAGACTGTGATCCCTGAGCCTGCATTATGTACGAATCCCTCTCTGTAATATTTCTGACCCTGAAGAAGTATTCTGCCACATGTATTTCCTGTCAGGGACAGATAACATTCTGGTTTAAACTGGTTCTTACTTTCACTTTACCAGTTTTCCAAACATGCGTTTACACTAGCTTTTGTGGTTTGGTTTATTCCCATTATGGATTTGTTTAGTTGAGCTGCTCTGAAATTGATTGTTAGTTGTTGGTGGGTTTGTGCAATGTAAAGCCAGCTGGGTCCTTCTTCTTCCTCTCTCGCGCACACACACACATTTCATAATCTAATCGAAAGGCACAAACACGTGGGGTTTATAATGACGTTCTTCTAATGTGCACATAAATGATAATAATCTCACAGCAGAAGTAAGGCGTCGGCAGTCGGATATACGCAGTCCGGTATACAGTATAACCCCCCTGATCAGCTCCGTTAGCCAATATAAGCATTACTTTAGTATCCGGGCTCCGTTCAATTAACGAGCAGATCACCGGATCACGCGATCATAAACACGTTGTAATTAACGTGGGAATAAACTCCATATCCCTGTATTAGATACCGGACGCTGCAGTTACTAAAGACTAACATACTGTAAAACTGCAGGTGTTAGCCGCTCTGATAGCTAATCCGCTAATACAGATAGGATTTTATCCAGAATAATATACAAAGTACAAAGTAATACAATGATTAAATAATAAGCTCTCACCCGCTGTTCTGAGTTTCACCAAATGACATCAATCTGTAAATGTAACTTAATCGCCCTGCAATAAAATCACCACCACGATCACCATCAAAACAGACACTGTTCGATCACTTCCGGTTCTGCTTCCACTTCCGGTGCATGCAATATGATGATTGCATTCTATTCCCTACGACCAAACCAGGCTACTATTACTACTACTAATAATAGTTATAAGGAGTTAAATTCCTTGTACAGGCATAATATGCTCATTTAATATTTAATATCTTTAATATCAAAACCATCTTAGAACTGTTCTACAGTCGTGAGAACGTGTGTGTTCTTAATGAATCTTTAAACAAAACAAGTCTTTCATCAACACAAACAACGCAAAACTGATAAAAGTCCAGAAGGTCCATAAGAGATTGCTACTAGAATATTCTGTGTTTATTGAACATGTATTTTTACACCACAGAAAATGTACAGCATTCAATTATCTGTGCTTATTAACAGTGTTAGAAATGTTAGATTGCCCCATTAACACCCATATCTGTGTAATAAACTATAATTCTATATCACATAGACTTCTATAATTATCCTTTTATGAATTTCAAATATTATATTATCTTTCTTCACAAAAATAAACAAAGGACAACAATATCCACCACTCTTTTTGCATATTCATTTGCATTCTCATTTACATACTCTCTTCAGTGCATTGCTTTGTAATTCCTGAGAAATTGAAGGAAGTTTTACTCACACGGATCTAAAACCTTTCTTTAAATCACACATGGCTGATTCAGTTATTCAGATTGTTTTCTTTAAATCAATTAAAAAAAAGCAAAAAAAGCAAATCAACAATCTGTTAACCTGGTCAGAATCACTAACCAGAACCACAGAGATTTGGATCTACCTGAGAAACCAAAGGTTTTCAAACTGTCCAAGGAATCAATTATTTCCAGAACCATCACAAATGACCAGAATGTCTGGTAAAAGTCTGAGGAACCAGAGATTCAAATCCAAGCACAAGGTTTCTATTTTGTAAAGATAGTATATGATCAGCTGTATACAGAAGAGCACGTTCTACGCCGTTCCATGTCCAGAGAAAAGCGTCAACTCTGCAGTAAAAAGCAAATGAAGCAGATCTGCAGATTTGTATGCTCACTCATTAAAACAACTAAGCTCCTGGTTGAAAAGTTTATGAAACCTGTGGTTCAGGGGGCAATTGAAGTCCATATAGAAACTTCATCAGTGTTAACAGTGCACTAGATCTCCAATGAAATGAGATTACTGCATTCATTAGGGCTAGTGCACTATGGATGCATTAATTAAGACAGTTTTAATAGAAAAGTAAAAACAGATATAAGTACTAAAACACCTGAACAATAGTGTGTGAACGCACAATGTCCCTGCTGAGTTAAAGCCCTTCACCTCATCACTGTGGCATCGCTATCAACAGAGAGACAGCAGTGTTTGCGTGTGCGTATAGGTTTTAAAGGAAAATATTTAACAAATATTAAATATTCGACTAATAAACAAAACCAAAAATAACTCAAATAGCAGTTTATATTTATATACAGAGGAAGTGACATGAACTTCCTGTAAATAATAACAATAATAATAATCTGGTCACGGTATCAGGAGATTCACGATTATAAGCGCTAAACTTATTGTTCACTTCAGAAATCGGTCAAGTTCCAATCCTGCTTTTAACACTTCCCTTCTCCCACTTCCATCTTGCTTAAATGAAGTATCACCAATTCATTTGCATGCCAGCTGATAAAAACAAGCTGTTATTATTATTAACACTTTACCTCATAAATTTTTTATTGTCATTTTGGCTATTTAGGAGTCATTCCATTTTATATAAATAATCTAACTTTATAATGTTTTTGTATGGTTATCTGTATGGTTCTTGTATTATGCCTCTTGGGGAGCATTTCGATGACCAAAGCTAATTAGCACACTGACTAGTTATCATGAATGCTACCTCACATACAAGCTAAAGTGAATGTGTTCATGGTTTAAAAATATTGAATCTTTATAGAATGCCATCAGCTGCCTTACTGTCATGCAAGTATGAAGGAATAATCATTTACAAATTACCTTGTTAGCTAAAGTAGGTGAATGAACTTTAAATGT
This sequence comes from Silurus glanis, assembly GCA_014706435.1. NCBI lineage: Eukaryota > Metazoa > Chordata > Actinopteri > Siluriformes > Siluridae > Silurus > Silurus glanis. The sequence goes on from JAAIIK010021669.1 coordinate 10,016, forward strand.
TAAAATGTGTAACATTTCTGCATGGTTTAAAAGTTTATATGTGGTTACAAGTTGGTTGAAAAATTGCAGCTAAATATTTGTTAAGGAAACTAATAAATAGTGTGTATATTGTCTTGATATTACATTAAAGTGGTACACTTTAGAAGAGAGATGCCCAAACTAGAACCCATAAGCTAAAGTTGGGCCACCATGCCATATATTAGAAAAGAGAAAAGGGGGGGGTGACATTGTGAAATTTGTTTGGAAAAAATAAGAACCAGCTTTATGTCTCTCATTAGAGGTCACTGAATATCTCAAGCGTATTTCTTTTTTAATGTCCTTGGTTTTAAATATTGTCTTTAAATATAACTCTATAGTAATATACATTTGATTGTTTCTCACTGTAGTAAAATGTTTACTGTACTTGAACTTTATAAATAGAACTGCATTAGTTAAGCAAATTACAGTGTTATGTTTTCTATTTATTTTTTGAAATCACATCATAAATGAGAGAAACCATGGCAACTTTAACTTTAATATAACGTTTGATACATTGCAACATAAATTTTCGCCCCACGGCCATTATTTTAGTTAGATTTCAGGCCCTTTCATTGGAAAAAGTTTGGGCACCTCTCTGCAAGGGATTGGGAAGTCGAGGGTGTGTTATAAACAGTAATGGAGTTTACAATTCTGAAGTGAAGAACCGCAGTTTTGTCCTCCGCCAGCAGGTGTCAGCGTTTCAGCAACAAACCACCATTCACAGTGTTTAAACAGAATTTTAGAAAGGTACTTGCGTCCTTAAAAATAAAAAAAAGTACTGTTGAAACACCGTAAAACACACACACACACACACACACACATATACACACACACACACACACACACACACACACACCTTTCAAACTCTAAACTCACAGTATTATTTAATTTTACATTTAACTCCCCTGCATATATTAACATAAATCTATCACTTATTATACATTTGAGTTATTAAAGATTAAACACAATGTGCATGAGATCAAAGCACCGACGTTCCAGTGTTGCACACAAAAGTGACTGAATTTTATGAAAACAACACAAAAGAAAAGAAAAGAAAAAAAAACCCGTTTCTCCGATTCAGATTTCTTTTGCTAATATTTCTGGTTATTTTTTTTTTTTTGACATTAAGTTGGTCTTTAATTAGCGGCATAGTCTCACGCACACGCACGCACATACACTCACACACACACAGGCTAAGACTCCTCCTCGTCCTCCCTCCATCCTGTGTCCCCTCTCTCTTGCATCAGCCTCCACTGAAGGATTCTGGAATGTGCCATGCTTCCAGGGATCACTGGCCCATGTGATGAAGCGCCCGGATTGTCTACTTCCTGCCGGAACAGGAAGTGAGGTGCAGTGGATGATGAGGATGTTGGAGATGACGGCACTGGTGACACTGGAGAGTGTGGAGAGGCAGCGTGCCGAGAACGGCGTGGGCGGAGCTCCAGATGTGGGCGAAGCTCGAGGCAGGCAAAGCCCTTGCGATGACGCTGCAGATGGTCCTCGCGGGCAAAGGCTTTGTGGCAAAGTGGGCACTCGAAGGGCCGAGCCCCACTGTGCAGGGACTGGTGGTTCTTCAGGTCATAGGAGTGCAGGAAGCGAGCAGGGCAGCTGGGGCAGGAGTACGGCCGCTCACCTGTGTGCTTCCGCATGTGGATCTTCAGCTTATCATTCCTGTGAAGGAAACATGACACACATAGATCAGATAAATACACCACATGCTCCAACAGTTGTGTCCCAAATTTATTACCACCGCTCAGAGGCTAGGGTACAGTACCTTAACAATCGCTAATCAGTTAACTGTCCATCAACGGATAGATCCAAACCAGACAAAGTTCCAGCATTTAAGATAAAGTCATGTTTTGTGTTTTACTAAAACATCTTGGTCTATCTCACATTGACTACTTACTAGATGATAGCACTAGTTCCAATGCAAATAGATATTTAATCTGTTCTTGAGCATGTGTTTAGCTAGTTACAGAACAGGCACTTTCTAAAAAAATTAAAAAATAAAAACTGATCTGGACATATGCAAAATTGCATCCTATTTTATTTCAACTTAAAGAAAGGTGAAAGGTCACACCGTGTGAAGCGAACGCCGCAGGTCATACACTGGAACGGTTTCTCGCCTGTGTGTGTCCGCATATGACGCGGAAGCTTTCCTGCTCCATGGATGATCTTCTGGCAGACGGGACACTGTTGAGGCGCCTGCGACTTCCGCTTTCTGGCTACACCTTCTACTGACCCACCCATTCCTGTTTCAGCTTGAGCAGGGGTGTGGTTCGGAGGGGGTGTGAGACTGTCAGGTTTTGAGTCCTCCTCCTCTTTAGAAGGCTGTGGATGCCAGTGGTCTCCTCCATTCATGAGCTCCACTTGCTGAGTGCTTTGTGAGGCTCCATTCTGTGGTGGGCGGAGTTTGTGTGCAGGGTTGGCTGGAGCTTCATATTTAGGCTTGTCCACCTTGGATTGTGTGTTCCATGCCAGACGTACAGGTGATGCTGCTTTCTCAACGTTGCGACGGTCTTGTTTCCTGCGGGATGGTGTCTTTTTGCTGCTCTCAATGTGATTTGCTCTTTCCATGTTGGCCACACCCAACTCACCCCCTCCACCTGGTTCGCCACGCTCCCCACCGAGCTCACCACTCTCCCCCACCTCGCCCAGGATGTGGCGGCAGGCATCGGCCACGCACTGTATGCCGAGCAACTGTGCCCCTTCAAGGACCTCGCGCATGCCAGATGAGCGGATGGTTAATGTCGCTGTATAAGCAAACTCCAGCAGAGCATCCAGAGCATCTGGAGATACGCAGTCCAGTTGGCAAACGCTGCAGCCCTCACTTACCTCACCTGCCTCGCCCACTTCCTCTGCCCCGAACAGTCGCCGGAAATACAGGCTGACGGCGGCCATGACAGCGCGGTGTGTGGGGTAGCGGGCACCACGGGAGGTCAGCGTGAGGTCACAGAGCAGGCCGGAACGGCGCTGAGCGTTGAGGCGGGACAACAGCTCATTGCTATGCTCAGGGAATGGGATTCCAATCAGACCATCCTCTCCAGGAGACATTGCCACCTGAAGGCACAGAGGACACAACAAAACACAATATTCAGAACAGACAACATTATGTAGGGCTGATAACATTCTTTTAACTATAGTGCACACAACACTGATGTCGGTGTAAGGTTAATTTAAACTTAGAACACAAATTTTAAACACCACAGTAGTTTTAGAAGGTGGGCTGGAGTTAGCATTAGCATAACATTTAAAACAAAATGATAATGAGTGGTAGTCACAGGGAATTTGAAGACGAATCATTATTTAATCTGTGAAAAGCTTTCACTTAATGCAGTTAACTGAAGCTACATTACAGGCTACATCATACAAATAGTTTCATTACAGCAAGACTACATTCACGACTAATGTCACCTGCTAAGTACAGATAGCTGCATTAGAAATCAGTTTCCTGCTTTCATAGTTTCTTATCTTTTCTCTAACAAGAAGCAGCTACAAAACGTAATGGATTTAGGATAGACACACTCGTACATCAGGAAAATGGAACAGCACTAATCAGCATTACATGGTCTTGGTTAAACATATAGTAATGCCTACTAACAGTGGCTAACAGTGATTAGAAACGTTGCTGCCCGACACGTAGCACGGCTCAACACAGACACCAAGAATTACAACTGTGACAGTTTTACAAATATGAGGCTTCATCTCTACTTTATGATCATTCTCAGTACAGGGTTTTACTTTCCTAATGTACAGTATGTTTCAGTAATACCTCATTGTCTGGGTGCTGGCAGGAAATAGGAAGTTCCACACTGAAGTGAATAAGTTTTGGACGAGAGAGAGACTTCATACACACAAAACATGTAGTGTCTAATACCCTGGACATTATATTTTTTGCGAAATCTTTCCTTTAATGGCTTTAACGCAACTCTAAACATTATCAAAAGGTGGGTGACACAGTACAGACGTCACACACTATATACGGTGCAAACTATACAAATGATGTCAAATATGCAAATTATGTAAAATACAGTTTCACTGGCATACTTGTGAAAGAAACAGGGCGAGAGACACAAACAGAGTGTGATGGAGTAGAAGTCAGAAAGAAGAGAGAGGGACAAAAATGTCGATGTAATAAATTATCAGATGAAACACAGATCCAACCAATACATTAAAGAACAAATTACAAATTATGATTCATGAACACTTTATAAACATACACTAAGAATACAACTAAAATACACACAGTCCTTAAACATGGATCAGACATGATTCACTCCAAAATCCATT
>JAAIIK010021678.1:0-10729 GCA_014706435.1 Silurus glanis
AGAGAGAGAGAGAGAGAGAGAGAGAGAGAGAGAGAGAGAGAGAGAGACACACAGTGCTCTGGTCTACGATGGGGTCAGCCCCAGTGGAGAATTCGATTTCAATCTGGCTGTGAGGAAAAGCTACATTTACAAAAAAAAAAAAAAAAAGTTTTGAATAATTGGGGAAAACACACACACACACACACACACACACACACACACACACACACACAAAGCCCGACAGCCAGGCTCCTCTAGGCAATTTGCTAAGTTTCCATGGTTCACATGTCGATCAAAGCTCTTAATGTCTTAATCTACAACAGCAGGTGAAAACTGTGGGTCAAAATCTAGAGTTTAGTGCCTCGTTACATGCTGCAAGAGTTGAGAGTGTGAGAGTTTGGTTCAGACGTACTGACAAATCTTTCTATGCCGAAGCTCTTCAGGCATTCCTAGACGTCTGGTTAAGTGCATACATGTAGCAGGGGACAATGTGGAAAACATTTTTTTGACATGAAAGCGCCTCATGTGTATATAAGTTGAGACATGGCCTAGAATTTCCAGCAATCCTTAAGTATTTTAATCAGTATGAGGAAACATCCTGTCATTTGTTAATTTAAAAAAATCACAGTACATAATTTAGTGAAACAGAGCAATTACATTACTGTAGCTCTGTCAAGTGCTAAAATTGGGCATAAACAGGGAAAATAAATAAACGTTCTAACATCGAGACAATTGGGCTCTGTCGACTATTGGCAAAGATCAAAGTCGAACCGTCGTAAGTCGGGGGCTACCTGTATGCATGTATGTATGTATGTATGTATGTATATATATGTTGTGGAATTTCTCTTGATCAGTTCAGAATAACTTGCCAAAAGTCTGAGGTTTTAAATCCAGATAAAAAACTATTTTTGCAAATGTTACTTGGCTTTGTTACTCTGTTAATAAAGTCCATCTTCAATGTGCTTAACATGATGAAAAGAAAATGTGTGTATATGCATCTCCCTCTGGGCTGTCTACTTTGACCACTTGTTAGTAATGTTATAGAGCATTCCCTCCGCCCCAGGCCATGTCCAACATTAATAAAAACTTTCTTTCGGCTTCTCCCATTAGGGGTCGCCACAGCGGATCCTCCACATGTTTGATTTGGCACATGTTTTTACGCTGGATGCCCGTCCTAACGCAACCCTCCCCATTTATCCGGGCTTGGGACCAGCACGGAGAGTGGCTGGGGTTGGTTCCCTGACCGGGGATCGAACCCAGGCCGCAGCGGTGAGAGCGCCGCATCCTAACCACTAGACCACCAGGGAGCCATGTCCAACATTAATACTTGTCTGAAAATGCATATTTTTTCCCCCTTTTGGCCTTCCATCCACGCCGAGACAGCGTTTCTTCTTCCGAAAACGATTACGCATGTTCCGTCACGTGATGGTGCCTTCCCTCGACATTGCCGCAACATTTCAAAAAGCCGTAAGTGTCTTAGGTTTTGCACGATCATTCTACTACAAGCAAAAAGCCTGATCATTTTGCCTAATGTAGATTGGCGGGGATTTGAGCACCTCTGGATTAAGATACGACACACAATGGAAAGTCAGAGGGTTTTATCAGGTTGCACATACTGCAGCAGGACACATGAATTCCTACTGATTATATTCTTAATGTCATCAGTTAGATTCCATTTGAGCTCAAACATCTGATATGGCCGATACCGATTACATTAAAACTTTACAAAGACAGCGATTCCGCTTCCTATAATGCGCAGGCTTTTACATTTAGAATTGTTCCTTTATGTCTGGACTTAATGGTGAACCACATGTCTATGGGAATGAACCGAAATAGAAACGGACACCCCCTCCCCCCGATACCAAACACTGCGAAGCTGTGAATACACACACGCTGCAGGCGTCCTTCAGCGTCCTTCCCAAGCTGCCATAACACACACACACACACACACACACACACATATATATATATGCTTAATAATTCATAAACGCAGCACTCATACACACATTATAATATACTGTAAGATGTAATAAAGTACAGGCACGTACACTGTGAAGCTCCCACACACACGAAGGTGTGCAGGTTGTACTCTCGTTTTTGGGTGTTGCCCCAGTAAAGGGGTACATCTCGCTCCTCTCACACGGGTACAACGACTTTATCCTGGTCAGAAAAGAGGCGCGGGAACTCTTCATGACGAAACATGAAACACACACTATTTCAGGTGGGGACGAGGGAAGGAATGCGAGTAGCGGTAACACTAACGAGGTCGTATTATTAGGTTTCAGTGTCATCGAGGGAAAAGTGCATCAGGTTTTTGAAAAGGCGCAAAACACACAAATGTTCTGTTTATAAACCAGAAGTGATTTTATTCCAAATAGGAACACGCTGGACAAACAGAAAGGCGTACAAGCGGAAAAAATTTATATATTTATTTATATATATATATATATATATATATATATATATATATATATATATATAAATAAATAACACACAAAATACTAAACAAAAATATATATATTTATTTTTTTGTTTGTTTTGTTTATTAAGAGAAAGATCAAAAGTAATATGCAAAAGTTTTATGCACTCCAGAGCTTTTAAATGTGAAATAGAAAAGACAGACAAAAAGAAAGATCTATTGTGTTTGTACCCTGCACATGTAAGCTAATGACTAGTGAAAGCTTGTGCTTCGCGCGCGCGTGTGTGTGTGTGTGTGTGTGTGTGTTCGTTACTGAATAATGACGTGCGGACTGAAGAAAGTCAGGTGTTAATTAGTGAGAGTGAAAGTAAAGGCAGTTTATTACGGCAGTCAGCTGTTCAGGCTTCGAGGTCAGGATCATGTTCCAGCTCCAGAAATCTCGGTGTGGCATCAGTGCCTCTACTGCATACAGAGTCACGTCTCTGATTGGTCAGAACTCGGCAGCTCTGCAGGGTTTCGTGTGAACACACTCGCTCTCATGCGTTATTCCTGCTATAGTAATGGACTGATGTATAGTATAGCGGACACTCCACATAAAATGACTGGAAGAATGTGGAGTGAACTGTAAGTCATCTATTTTACACTAATGGAAGGAGTCTCCAGTAAAAGAGAGAAAGAGACAGACATACAGACAGAAGTGATTACACAGGAAGGAAAGAAAACAAAAGTAGAACCATAAACCCCGGTGAAAAAAGGAAGAGGAAAACGGTTGTCTTTGAGGAAACGAAATTAGCGATGAGCTACCCAAACAATAAAAATTATACGAAAAAAAAACAAAACAGCACGAGGTCTCATTGTTGTGGGGAAAATGGGGTATAAGAGACTCCCTATCCAGGATGTCGGGTTCTCAACAACAAAGAAGCACTTTCTTTTACTACATTTATGGTATACGCCCTTATCCAGATCGACTAACATTTATCTCATTCATACAACTGAGCATCTATGGTTTTCAGGGCCTTGCTTAGGGGCCCAGGAGTGGCAGCTTGGTGTGGCGGAGATTTGAACTCACCACCTTCGAAAGCCAAAGTCCAATGCTTTAACCAAAGAGCTGCTACCTTCCCAATTACATACATGAGGGGAAAAAAGACTGGGGGAAAAATAGGAAAACATTCTGCAGAAGACTAACAAGGTTTACAAATAAATTTACACACACAAGCGTAGACACACACACACACAGGCCAGTTCTGCAACCACTAATTATGTGCCATTTATTTTGGAAGCATAAGATCCACTTCCTTGGTTTCTACTATGTGAGCAATGTCCCTGTGTGAGTAGTGTACAGATTGCATAGTGTACAGCACGAGTAGTGTGAGAAGTGTAAAGAATGCAAGGCATTACATTTACATTTATGGCATTTGGCAGACGCCCTTATCCAGAGCGACTTACAGCTGAGCAGGTGAGGGTTAAGGGCCTTGCTCAAGGACCCAGCAGTTGCCACTCGGTGGTGCTGGGATTTGAACATGTGACCTATCCATCCAGAGTCCAATACCTTAACCACTGAGCTACCACCTCCCATGTGAGGAGCGTCTGGATATGAGGAGTGTAAGGAGTGTTCAGTGTTGCAAGTGTGTGTAGTTTCAGGCTGATGGAGTTTGAGGTGTGTGGAGAGCTTGTAGTATGAGGAGTGTGCGGTGTGAGGAGTGTAAGGATTGTGTGGTGTGTAAGGATTTTAAAGTGCAATGAGTGTGAGGAGTGTGCAGTGTGTTGAGAGCTTGTAGTGTGAGGAGTCAGTGAAGTGTAGTGAGTGGGAGGAGTGTGTGGAATGTGAAGTGTGTGTGGAGTGTGCACAGAGTGTGAAGGGTGTGCACATAGTGTGAAGTGTGTGTATAATGTGAAATGTGCACAGAGTGTGAAGAATCTGTGTGTGGAGTGTGCACAGAGTGTAAAGAGTGTGTGTGGAGTGTGCACAGAGTGTAAAGTGTGTGTGTGGAGTGTGCACAGAGTGTAAAGTGTGTGTGTGTGTGGAGTGTGCACAGAGTGTGAAGAGTGTGTGTGGAGTGTGCACAGAGTGTGAAGAGTGTGTGTGGAGTGTGCACAGAATGTGAAGAGTGTGTGTGGAGTGTGCACAGAGTGTGAAGAGTGTGTGTGGAGTGTGCACAGAATGTGAAGAGTGTGTTGCGCCTGTATAGTGTGTATTGTACGTAAAATACTCGCGAGAATAAAATGCAGAAATCGGGTTTTCTTCAGATATTAGAACTCTGCTATATTATGAAGCTGCTCGGTTCACAGAGCTGGACCGACGCTCAGAGGTCCAGGGTGGCACGGCTCAGACCCTCGCGCTGGTGCCTTTCGGTGGTGGTTGCCGTGGAAACAGAGGTGGCTGGCAGGAGCGTCGGCGAGCTATTAAAGTGCAATAATGATTACGGTGCACACGGGGCGAAGAACCATAAACGCTCTCTTCTTACTGAATGCAAATGACAACCAACTACCACCACCCCCACTCCACACGTGGGACGTGTGTATTTAAATAAATCCTTTATCTGAAAGCAAGTGAACTGAGTGAAGGACCAAAAAAATGGGGGGACACACAAAATTGCTTCCAGTTGGAGACAAAGGGGTGATCTAATGGACTTATTTCCTTCTTGATTATGTAAGAAACAACCCTCCCTGTGGGGCCAAACATGGTGGCATAATGTAGCACAGTCACCGCTGCACACCTCAAAGCTAAATGAAACTTTTTACAGAACATACGTGCAGCAGACTGGGTGTGAACAAAAGGAAATTAAGAAACATGGAATTGAGAAAATACTGTTTTGTTCCAAGGTATGTCTTCAAAGACCCATGAATGAGTCAACGCGATGTGATGCTTTCAAACATGTTAGCTACAACAATAAGAAAACGAATGACCAGAACTCCTACACACGATCGGCCCCTAAATGCTGAAACACGAAAGCGACTCGTCCTTATTGATTAAGTAGCAAAAGAGGCTGAACAGTCCTGAAGGAACAGTGCGTGTCCAGCATATGGAAGTGTGGGTCAGAGGACCGCAGGTCTCCTCAGAGAGGCGATCACGTTACCCCGAACTCCACACTGCGCCACCGTGATGGATGGCTTGTACGTGTTCTGTGACACTTAAACACGTTATTCCTCCGCGGAGACTTCCGCGAGTAAAGTCGACCCTGAAACATGGAACCTGACCATTCCTGATGCCTGTGTTGGAAAAAAAGAGGCAGGGCTTGAGGGGCTGGTATGGATTTCTCTCGCGGGGCTACGCGAGCGGCGTGGAATGCGGTTTTGTGGCTTTGTGTCTGGTTTGGGTCACGTTAAGTCGTTAGACAACGGGACATTGTGCGAGTGAATTGCGGCGGCGGCTGTGTGGTTGGGTGTTATTTATTGGTTGTATACCACAGAGCTACCGATTAATTTCGAAAGCAAAATCGAGTGGCATCGCCCTCATGGTTTTCAGCCACGGGAAAGCCTTCGGGAGAGAAAAGCGTTCCATAATGTGGACACGCCACAATGTTGAATACAAGTATATTGTAATCACTTACTAATTTATGTACTGCAACAAGAACTGAACCTTTTTTCCTCCTGACCATTCGCCAACTTTCCATATTTACTCTTTCCTTTCCAGTCATTGACTCGTCGCCAGACCTGATCGGTGATCTTCAGCAAGAGCAAGTCTTCCTAGGTTCTCTCACACCACCCAACCACTATGCTCCCACCACCGGCTTCCTGAAGCTGCCTGCATCGGACGCAACACCCTGATGCTTGCATACAAAGCAAAATATTTGACCAGCGCCCCTCTACCTCAAAGCTCTTTCCACCCCGCACTGCATCACACTCCCTCCGAGGCTCAACCTCTGCTCGATTCGTCCCACCAACTCTCAAGGTACAAGGAAAACCTGCTTCCAGACTCTTCTGGTGCTGAAGTGGTAGAACGAACTTCTACTTGCTATCAGAACAGTTGCTAGTACGAGTCAATAGCGAGCTTCAAATGACGTCTCAAGACCTTCCTCTTCAAGAGGTTCCGAAATTCACTTTCTAACCATTTTCTCTCCCAGTTTTAGATTGACTGAATTCTTAGTCTGGGTCCTAAAGAACCAGCATCGGAATGCATTTATTGATTAAGACTTCAGAGCACTCTTGTATGTCGCTCTGGATAAAGAAGTCTGCCAAGTGCCATAAACGTAAGACTGGGATTTCTACATCGAGCTTATGGGGAGAACCGATGGCGCTTAATTGCACCTGGAATGTCGTGCCATTTCATCTTTACGCTTGATATTACCTCATCTTTGCCCTAGAGGTTTTATTGCTTGAATCTTTAAAAGCGTGAGCAAAGGAAGAAGATGCTCGGTCAAGCTCGATTGTATGGAATCGTGGCGGTGGCTTTGTGTTTGCTTCCATCTGGTGGTCAGGGTGAATTCTGCACAAACTTTAAAGACTTGTCTATTACAGTGCAGGACAAACAGATGGAGACAAAGGCACTGGCCTGTGGTGCTGAAAAGGCAGAAACGATCTAAAGTTTAACTTCTGGTTTAATAATGATGGTCCTTTGCAAAGTAGCCGAGTTTACTTTCGAACAGAGTGAGATGATTGAAAGGGACTCTGGATCAGGAGAAGCTGGTTGTGATAATTTAGTAGCTCCTAACCAAGACAGGCTCACCCTGGCAGTTTGTTCCTCTAATATGAGGTACACTAAATGGACTAATATTTTGGACACAATAAGATTCATGTGTTTTTATTCCACATTTAGTTCCTATCTACTGTTATAATAACCTCCACTCTTCTAGGAAGATGTTCCACTAGGTTTTGGAGTATGCTTGTGGAGCGTTAGTAACTAGTGAGGGAAGATCGGGTCACTGTAGTGACTTGGTTCTTTAAAACTCGTTCTTAAAAATTAACGAATCTTTTTTTTTCTTAATCATTTAGTTCATTTTGTACCTTTTATCAGAAATAAAATACTTTTTTAAATAAGCAGATCCCCAACACATCTACAAACTATAGTTCCAATAATAAAAATAAGAATGTAGTTATGATAAACTTGACAAAATAATGTCACTTGACTTGAGGACAGAAAAATGCTGACGCTATTCTGGGCCAGCTAGCTGATTGGTTAAAGAAACAGCTTTTTCTTAAGGAGACTATGGTAAAAAGTCCAGCAGTACTGACTCTGAAGGCTCTGGGCAGATTAGATTGACATGGCAGCACATAGAGGCTGAAATCTGATTAGACTAAAAAAATCTAACATACACATACACGTACTGGAAGCAGTGCAGCGAAGAGAAACGCTACGAAATGAAGAGAATAAACTGTTGGGAATAAATTTATACAATTTCCTGGAACAAATATTAGAATTTAGGGTTGTAAATGTAGGTCAGTGCTTCTGATAGTGTTTAGGCCAGCAGAGAAGGTTTTGATTTGATTTCATGCAGATAAACCCATTTAATTGCCCTCGTAAATGTTCCACCAGGCATTGATCAAGTTCATCCAAGAAACTCCGTCAGAATAATGGAGACTAACCAGGGATATTACCGAGTGAGGAGGTTTCCACATAAACAATGTAAAGCTCCATGGGGTTACTGAGCAACTCAAGAACCATGAGAATGGATTTGGACTGGAATTTTATATAAACAATTGGCTTGAACACTTCTGCATTAAAAAACCCATCAGTGAACAGTTGATAACCTCAACAATGATGGAATTATATTGAATGGACATTCGGTGTTGAGGATAAGAACAGGTTTTCTTTTGAGTCTAGTTCCTCCCAAGGTTCCTTCTTCATGATGTCTCAGGGAGTTTCTCCTCACTAATTAGGGATTCATTTATAAGAACCTACACATTCAATTCTAATTTTTATAACCTTGTCATCAAGTATTTAGTGTTTGTATGTATAAAAAAAAAAACAAACAAAAAAAAAACAGTATCCTGATATTTTGCTAGGAGTTAAAATAAAAATAAAAAATAAGCATGAAAAGTTTTGGGGTTTGTTTCTTTTCAATACTGTGACGGAAATTGACATGAGGAAAAGCACAAGAGATCTGTTTCTTCAGAAATGGCACGAAAATCAAGTACAATTCTAAAAATAAAATAAAATAAAATAAAAATAAAAACTGTGTAAGAAACGCGGCAGCGGCGGCCATGTTGAAAACCCAGTCACGTGACTCACCTTCTTTCGACGACCACACGGGGTTTCCTTTCGGCCAAACGGAAAATAAATACCTGACATAAACAAGAGCTATATAATATTTATTCTGTATTATTATTATTATTATTATTATTATTATTATTATTATTAATATTGTTGCTGTTGTTTTTAAATTGAGTGACAGTTTAACACTCACCAGAGTTGAATAAGGTTCGCGAAAAATAAAGTATACAAAACAAAACATAACAATTATTATAATAAAACGTGCGACCCCGCTCTTCCTCTTCATCATTTCTTCACTTTTTGTCGCTCCATTTCTATCTTTATATTCGAAAAAAGGTGTACTATTTGCACACTTCAGGGTCTCCAACCAGTTCCAATTACAGATTTCAATTAGCGTCGTGACGAAATCACGTGACCGAATTCCACGCATCCTATTGGACAGAGCGAACAAATCGCTTTTTTTGCCACTGTTTCTCGAATAAAAAGTTAAATACAAGTAAAACCAATAAATTATCAACCTGTAACATGTATATATGTGTGTGTGTGTGTGTGTGTGTGTGTGTGTGTGTGTGTGTTGTTGCCTCGTCACAACATTACGCTGTTCACTTAATCGGCCACAAGATGGCAGTGTAGACTTATGACATCATCTCTTATGCGCGAGATGTTTTCTTTTGCATTATTGATGTAGAAGTGAAAAAATAAACAGTAAATACAATTATATTTAATGAGTATAGATACATACTGTATATAAATACACACACACATCTATCTATCTATCTATCTATCTATCTATCTATCTATCTATCTATCTAAGCTTCCGGCTGCTTACTTCACCTCTTATTTAACTTTTTTTTTTTTGCACACGGAAGTGAAGTATGGTTTAAAAAAAAGAAGAAGAACATAAAGTCAAAAATCGAACAATTTAACTGATTATTTTCAATTTTATACTGTAAAAATACAAATAAATTACAAAATATTAATGCTGTCTGGTTCTAATCAGTTGTATTTCCATTTTTAATAACTATGATGTCGCACGTATTGACTGGAAACACAAAGTGTCATAAGTGCAATAATGCAATAATAATAATAATAATAATAATAATAATAATAATAATAAGAATAATAATAATAATAATAATAATTTATAATATATTTATGCTCGCAACGACGATACACGCGGTCACGTGACGATTTCATTACTATAATCAGTTCTCATTGTTCCTGTATTTCCTGAACATTATTATTTATGATTATTAATCTCGTTAATAATGATATTTCTTTCCGGGACTGTATATATTTTGATATTATTAACTGAACTGGCCTGAGTGTTACTGTGAGCTGAACTTCTGCTCTGAGTTTGAAGGAAAACATTTCTCTCTGAAAAACTCTTTCATCTGACACTAAATCCGGGAAGTCATTCGAGCCATAATAAAGATTTTTTAGGGGTAAAAAAAAACTCATTGTATTTCCGCCAGCATGCAAACACAATCTACCCAACACTGCACACAAGATAATCCCAGCCACAATGCACGCGCGTGATGCACGTAATCCTGCATGCTCCACGCGCTAACGGAGATCCGGAGCGACCTGCAATCAAAACAAAAAAAGAAAAGAGGAGGAAAAGAAAAGAGGAGGAAAAGAAAAGAGGAGGAAAAGAAAAGAGGAGGAAAATGCTCGATTTCTTTTTCACGCGGTTATTTGGGCATTTGGACGCGAGAAGTGCATTGATGATGATGATGATGATGATGACTTTCATTTATCATCATTCCCATTTACCGTCGTCACGTGCAGTAAGAAGGGGGTTGGGGGGGTGGGGAATTAGCAATAAAGTCATTTTTTTCTTCTTCTTCTTTATTGTGTGTTGCAGTAAACTGCGTCTCCGGTGTGTTCACGAGGCTTTTTTTTATAATCGAGCTCTGGGCGCGTGATAAAGCGACCTGCCACCGCGGGGATTTTCTCCTTTTCTTTCTTTTTTTTCTTACTCTTTTTCCTCCACGCGCTGCGCTGATCAGGACGAATGGGCGCTAATTAAAACCTATAAATTATCTCTCTCTCTCTCTCTCTCTCTCTCTCTCTCGCGTGCGCGCGGGGCGGGGGCGTGAGCGCGCACTGACTCCTCCTCTCGAAGACGTCGCGTGCGCGCGAGATAAGTGCGGAACACACCCCCCCCCCCCCCCCCC
>JAAIIK010021679.1:0-15531 GCA_014706435.1 Silurus glanis
AACACACACACACACACACACACACACACACACACACACACACACACGAAATGTGTCACCGTCTTCTCATCTGACATTGCCGTCACATCAAACAAAGGTCAATCATTAGATGAGCTGACCTTTCTACACTGACAGAGCCTCTTAAGAGCGAGTGTGTGTGTGTGTGTGTGTGTGTGTGTGGACCTTCCCTGCACACTTCCCTTTGTGAAAAAAAAAAATTAATGAATACAGTAAAGGGTAAGAGAAAGTCTGACCTAAGCGAACGAATTATGGGAAAAAAGGAGACACAGGAAGTCAGCAGGAAAGAGAAAGGAAGTAGAATTACCACTCTAGCACGCTGATCAGACAAGGGGATCAGACGCAATTTAAAAGTATTGGTTTCGTGAGTCTTATGACTTGCTGATATCACACACATTCACACACTTATTTTTCTATTCCCCACCCCCGGGTGTACGAGTTACAGTCTCGGAGTTGTAACCGATTGATTAAGTCTCTGGGTAACTGATCAGAACGGCAGGGGTTCAAGCACCAGTATCGCCAAAAACTGCCACTTTTGGGCCCTTGAGCAAGGCCCTTAACCCCCATCTGCTTCCGGGGTGCTGTATGGTGGCGGACCCTGTGCTCTGACCCCAGCTTCCTAACATCACTGTGATATGTGTAGAAAAAAAAATTCACTCTGCTGTAAAAAGTATACAAATAAAAAGCCTCTTTATCTCTTTACATTTAAAGCATTTGGCAGATGCCCATATCCAGAGCGGTTGAGGGCCTTGTTTAAGGGCCCAGCAGTGTCATCTTGGTCCCCTTCTGGTCCAGAGTCCATGCCTTAACCGTTGATCTACCACCCCTTCTACACGTTTTCTGGTGGATTTATACTCTACGGACAAAAGTTTGTAGTCTTATAGTAGTTTCACCATAAGAGTGCCTACAGGAAGAGTCCCCATTTCCTGTTCAAATAACCTCCACTCTTCTGGGAAGATGTTCCACTAGATTTTGTGGAGATTTGAGATTCCCCAAAGGTGTTAGTAAAGTCAGGTACTGATGTAGGTGAGGTGAGGTGAGGTGAGGTGGCCTGGGGTTGTTGTTCAGTAGGGTTGGAGCTCTATAGCAGATCTTCCAACCCATGGAAAGCATATCTTCAAGGGGATTGCTTTGTGCATCGCCATGCTGGAATAGGTTTGGGTCTCCTAGTTCAAGTGAATTGGAAAGTCAAGTGTCCAAATGCCATTGTCCATATAGATCATGTTAGAAGATTTTGAATTAATCTGATATTAGTTGAGTATTGAAAATTGTTTGTTTTTTTGTTCTGTAGAAACGTCCACAGTTACCATGCCAACGTCCACGGTCACGCGTCCTTCCGCCGCAGAAAGCAGCACGGCTCAGAAACTCAGTTCACGTAAGTAGACTAGTAATTTCATGGTTTCATTAAACAGGTGTTTGTGTATGTATGTATGTATATTCGCCTAAACATATCGGCATCATACATCAGCCGCCCCGATTTCTAAATATCAGCATCAGCCAAGAAAAACCCATAATCACTCGACCTCGGCTGAAACTGCAGTCAGAGACGGAGCTTTAGAAAACGTCTCACCTTCTGACCAATCAGAATCCAGAATTCTGCAGCACTCTGCTTTAAACAAGTAACGATATCTCAGGCGAGCGTAATGTACAGAGCAACCAGTTATTGGTGGAAAGTTTACAAGATCTAACAAAGAGGAACACGAGAGGCAGCGAGAAGCCTGAGCGATATAAAGATTCGGATTTTGCCATACAGCTGGCGCTCTTCTGGGGGTCAAGAGAGTTCACTCGTTTCTCTGATTTGTCTCTTCCAACCCTGAAGCGTTTTTTACATGCCGTGAAAGCTAATGTCAGAGGTTAGCTCAGGCTACTTGCGGACCCCCCCGCCCACACAGTGCTTAACCGCCTGATCTGTACCGATCTGAATTTATTACATGTGCAAGTGGAGCATTTCTATTCTTCTTCTTTCTCGTTCTTACTGTCTCGCTATTGTTTTCCTCGTCTATCCCCAGCAACCTCCAGCACATCTCCCCCCTCTTCTGTGGTCCTGTGCGATTTTGAGCAAGGTTTATGCGGATGGACTCATGACCCCAACGCTGACATCATCTGGGCTTTGCACACCTCCAGCAGAATCACCGCCCAAGGCCAAAGTCAGGACCTCTCTTTAAGCTCAAACAGTGAGTCTCATCTCTAGTTCTCTTTCTCCCTTCATACAAAACTCCTAATCAACCACCCACACGTCAGCATCCACTCCCACCCTCACTAGCTTGCAAATAAGTACGCCTGTGGGTTCACAAACATTTCCCACACGTGCACTTAAAACCCCATACACAATCACAAAGAAATTAATAGTGAATCTCCTACGGTGTCTCTCACTACACAATAACGCAAAGTCCGGCGTGGTGATGCAACGAGTAGCGTTAATTCCGAGCTCGGCTTAGCGTCTGCATTAAATTTTCTTTATTTTCTCCGTGCAGGACTCCTTCTGGTTTGCTTAGGAAATTACGTTGTTTTACAATTAGGAGGTAGCAATGTAATATTTACAAAACTGAGGTTGTTGGAGTCTGATTCAGGGTCCAGACAGAAAATCTAACCTTGGATACGAAAGCAGTAAAAACCACAAGTTCAGACAAACATGACAACCTAGAAGTGCATGGTCCTATCATTCCATCCAGGATATATGCACGTGCTTCACACCCAGTGTACCAGGTACAGGGTCTAGAAGCATCACAACCCTGACTGGGTAAAGGGGAAGGGGAAAGGGTACAATCAACCTCTTGCCAAGTCCCCGTCACTTGCCTCATGTAAAGTAGTGGATGCTCTGCATCCTTTTTAACGTTCTTGCCCATTTACTTGCCTTCTGGCATGCAGCAAAATGTAGAGTTGAAGCATCTGTCCAGCAATGATTTGCTTTAAGGTTTTATTTCAAGAAAACAACTTCTGTTCTTCATTGTCACAGCCTAGCTAGCTTCCCCTCTTCTCTGTGAAAGAACGTGTTAAGACCTAGAATCGCTATGTGACAAAGTATAATACGTGAATATAACGACAGGTCAGTGGTGGGATTCTTATTCAAGAGCATGATGTTGAAGAGTTTACGCCTGTTCGCCATCGCTATGGTGGTGCAGAACTGGCGGAGAACATCGGCTTCTCTGTAGGGTTGCTGGGAGCCGTCTCAGTGACAGGGTTAGCAGACCACCAGTCAAGGAAAGATTTGGAGTAAACCAATCTGAACCAGTTGATGTCGTTAAGGGTGAGTCGCAGGAATGTCCCCTGTTTAGGCATCAAACAAAGACCCCATGGAAGACCCTGGACCTTCAGCATACCTTCTATCTTTACAGTCGGCTTGAGGAAAACTGGAGACCTAAATGACCCAGGAAGGGCTAAAATAGATATGGATATCTGGGCCTAGATTGTTTTATGGATGTTGCACCGCATTAAATATAACTATAACCAGATAAAAAAAATTTTTTTAAAGTGTGATTCATTAATAAACATATCGTTGCTTTTGTGGGCAAACTGCCAAGTTCACTGAGGATTTCTACACTTTACAATACCCGAGGCTGTTTCTGAAATCGCACCATCTGTTTAGTTTTTTTTTTTTTTACCCCAAAACACCACACCTTGTGCTTTATTTCCTTTTTCAATCATGTCTAAATATATTAAACCCACAATTAGAAAGCAAACACTGGCCCAGAGAGGCTTTCCAGCTCACTAATTCTCAAAATGTTTTCCTGCATGCTGGAATTTCTCCCTTGGCAATCTATTAATATTTCTTAAATCCCTAAAAGACGGTAGTATCGTGAAGTTTACATACGCCGAGGACAACGTGAAAAAGATATGAACATGTTTGCAAAATGCCTGTCCGTTACGGTGTTCCTTTACGTAATATTTATACTGAGATTTGTTTGTATGGCCTCACTTTCATGGTTACAGTCTCCAAGTTGGCGCCTGGTGGGATCACTTGGTTTATATCAGCTGGTGAAGTGGGATTCTTTTCAAGTGGTCCGATTTGAAATATTACTTGCGCATGTTTGCTCGAACGGTCATCGTACTTGGATTTAAAGTCGTGTGTTTACACTTTCGGCGTCTGTTTCGAGTTCTCTGTCTCTGAATGGCTTCTGTTATGTCTGCACAGGTCTGGGAAACTACCTTTACATCGAGGCAAGTCCCAAGACACAGGGAAAGAAAGCCAGGCTCTTCAGCCCAGAGGTAGGCCCTGATACGGGGCCTCTGTGCCTAAAGTTCTCCTATCAGCTGGAGGACGAGGGAACCCTGCGTGTCCTACTGCGTAACCCGCTCCGAGAGGAAACCCTGCTCTGGGCTCTCCATGGCAGCCAGGGTTCCGTCTGGAAGGAGGGGCGCACCATAGTACCTCGGTCCCCGAAGGAATTCCAGGTAGACTTGAGTGATCTATACAGAATGGCTAAATGTGAAAAACTTATAACATTCATGAGTGAGCTGTTTGCTTTTCATTTTTGTCAGGTGGTCATTGAAGGCATCTTTGAAAAGACCACGACGGGCCACATCTGGATCGATAATATCCACATGAGCTCCAGCACACCGCTGGAGGAATGTACACGTAAGAGCTGGCGTTTTACAGATCATTTATTATTTCTACATGCTTCTCCTCCATTGCTTCATTCATTTCGGCTAGGATCCAAAAACCAGTTGATGCTAAAATACGGATTCGTGCTCAAGACAAAAAAAAGCGTCATGGCAACAACGGTAGCTCTGCTTCTCGAAATAAACCTCCGACATGAAAGAAAAATGGGGGTGGGATGGGAAAAGGAGCACGGATGATGACGAGTGACATGTCGCTTGCCATCAAACCCAAAAGAAGAATCAAAACTAGGCCACAAAACCTCACGGGCCTCCATGCTAATCTATATTTCATTTCATATCTCCAAGTTCCTCAGTATTTGTAAACCATATTTTCTGAAACAAGCTTTACCCAACATCTCCTGTGGTCTTGTCAAGTCCAGGGATTAGCTCTATGTTATGATTTATCTAGAACGTAAAAATCTAGATTTTGGGACTGTAATGTCAGGCCAGATGTGTTTCACGTACGTCAAATTTGATTCCTAGACAAAATTCTAGCAGGAAGTTTTTGGAATTATTCTAAATATTAGAGTTTCTGGATATTCTTCATTCTGATTAGTCAGAATGGATGCATCTACAGTAGCAGCTCTGAAACAATAGCGCCAGCTGTGCTCCGTGTAATACACGACTTCTTATATTCTAGCTGTTACGTGAACGCTTCCTCTTTTTCTATTTTTCTCTCTTTTTCAGAACCCTTTGCTGCTTTCCCTCCAGATATGACTGGTAAGTTGTTTCAAATAATGGCGCACACTGTGTAATGCAGATCAGGATCCAGGATCAGTTGTAGCTCTTTTTACATGTGGCAAAATAGATACTCTGTCATGATGGGAAACGCTGATCCTGGATCTGATTTGGGAAGCAGGACGTTGCTTGATTTTTAAATAAGAATTGTCTGTTTGGTCGGGTTTTTTATATGTAGCATAAACCAGCACCCCTTTACTTTATCACCACTGGTTTGGCATGGATTTGGTAACATTGTTCAGAGAAATATATACATTTGCTGCATCATCCAATACAAATTAATCAGCACTTGCAGGCTTGCGCAACTAATTTCCATAGTCAAGTTACAGTTTACGCGGTATGCGAGAGTGTTTTAATGAGCAAAATTCTCCATGACACAACATAGCATCACGAGGAAAATAAAGCATGTTAGAGACAGCGTTCACATTTTCTCGTCCCTAGCGTATTGCTCCTTTGTGACTTTTTTTTTTCCCTCCTTGCCTGTACTCAGCGCTCATTTTAAGCAAACGTTGCAGATCTGACAGGAAAAAAACAAGTGCAACGCTGTGCCTGAACCATAGTTATTTTGAGTAACAGGACTCAATGAGGCCTGGCTGAATGTTCAGTAATTGGTTTCAGACATTGTGTCAGGTAAATTCGGCTACTCCACACACCTACCTCTTGCTATAATGAAGACTGCTCAGATATTACCGGGTTGGATTACAGGTATAATCTACGAGCTGAAGAAAAAGTCCATGTGACTTCCTCTTACAATAACCAAGATACCTACCACACAATTCATAACAGAGTTACCTCAAAACTGCCACCTGCAAGACCATTATGTTGATATTGAAATCTGTGGTCCACCTACTGATTCTGGTGCTTACCGTTTATTATTAATTGGTGCCGTCTTATCGTCTGTGGTCAGTGCAGCTTAAAGGACAGATTTTTGCCCCCAAATACAAGTCCTTCCTTTCAGCTCTTTGCCTCTTTTATTAATATGAATTTGCAAGTCTCTGCAGAGTTGATGTACAGGAAACATTGGTGTCGCATTACCTTACTACAAGCAGGTAGTTGAACAATATAGGACACAGTTAACTAGAGAGCAACCGATAGCAAGGTCAGATAGTACTTGCCGATAACCTATTAATTAACCGATTTAAAAATGGATCTTGGAAAAAAAAAAAAAAGCATGCATAAACATGCATAACATTTCATGTAAAATAGTACTAATCTTTATAACAAAAATTCAATAAAAAGAATACAAAAAACAGTACTTAATCATGAAAATGTGCTAAAGGAAATAAATACGACTATATTAAGAAATATAATTGAATAATTAATTATAATATATCGCTCTCCGTGCATCACGCACTCTCGTGTAAAAAAGATTCGACAAGAAGCCGGAAAGATTTATTGGTATGGATTTTTGCCGATAGTTGCAGCAATCAACTATCTGTGTTGCCGATTAATCGGTCGACCTCCACGGTTAACCAAAGCGAAAATAGACTAAGTTCTATACAAATATCGAATGACACTAAAGAGATTCATTTTTATACATTAGTATGAAGTACATGTGGTTCAGGGTGGATTTTTTTTCCCTCAAATATAAAAAGATAGCTCCTTTATTTTGGCACCATGCAAGAATTCCAAAGAAAAAAACCTGCATGTTTTGCTGCTTGGACCCCTGATTTGAATGCAGCCCTACATATACCCCTGAATGAAGCAATGTATCTACCCTGTCTTAGTCCTAAAGTACTAGTCATTATGAAAAATTTATCTTAAGTCTGCACACCAGCTACCTCATTAACCCTTTTTTTTTTTTTTAAATAAAGGACTAACCAGTACAGCAAGGACATTTTGCCTTACTTACGGCTTGTCAGAGTGCATTTTTTTACTCTGCTATGCTTGTACAATGAGCCTCAGGAGTAACGTGGGGTGTTGTCACATGTTGTATATCTCTCCACCAGGGGGAGTCCTACCAGGCAGGAGTGAGCCAACAGTAGATACCCTGTCAGTGCCTCCTATTTCCCCCAACTGGTATTACTTCATGGCTGGTGGAGGCGCCATCTTGTTCCTGGTTATTGCCGTTATCATGGCCATTGGCTGTCGCCGTCTGACAGCCAAGAGGAGCCGACCCACCATGGCCTACTATAGTCCCCACAGTCCTTACTACCCAAATGGTGCAATGCCCAGAGCAGGGGGAGGCTCTAAGTTGACTGTTTGGGTCGAGAAAGGGGATGGAAACTCCTACTGGTGAGGGGAGTTGGCATGATAACGTTGACCTACACTGCTGACACGAGGTCAGAAAAAAAAGAACTCGGAAAAGAGTGCTGAAAATGTGGTCTAGTGTAAGGGATGCCTCGAACAAGAAATTTCTTTGGGGTACCACCTCACTGCCAACTGCTTGGAAACTGCGCAATTGAAGAGGGGACAGGAACCAACATCTGCTCTAGACCTGTTGGCTTTCTTTGTGTTTTTTTTTTTCCTCCAAGGCACCTTCACTTGCAGGATGTGGTGAGACACTGTGAATCTGTACACTGCAGAGTACCAGCCAGAGGTTTTCTGGAAGAGCGCCATATTGGAAAGCCTTCCAGTACAGGCTTAACTTTGCTGTGACCAGGAATGCTCCTTGTGCCTGCGCCTGGTCGTGGCACCTGAACTACCAATGAACATGGTGTCCAAACCAAGGACCTTGATCACAGATCTCAGACAGGCATAATGCCTTACTAGAATTTTACATTGGGATTGGTTCTAACTGGTCCCAAATCAGGGCTAGATGATGGAATGGCTTCGGAGATCAAAACTGGAGGACATTTTTTGCAGATCTAGATAAGAACAACAACAATGTTCTATATCGAAAAAATGTGGTGTCAACCCTGTGTAGTTTACAAAATGAAATGAATTTTGGGTAAATTATCAGCTGTCAAAATGTTTGCACTTTTAATAAAGCCTAGTTATTTTTGTGAGGCGATCTGGGAAAACTCGTCGCATGGCACTGGGGCAAATCGAAAAGTAGTGGGGGAAAAAATAAAAAAAATTTCGCCAAAACTTACCATAACATATATATTGCACTGAAATTACAATTGTTTGCTTTACATTTTTTTTGTAAACCTTATCTTGAGGTCTTCCTGCAAAGATCATATTGAGTAAGGGGTAGTTTTAACAAACACTGTGGTAATATTTGTCAAAAAAACAGTTTCACTAAGTAATATGGTTAGCTGCATGCCAACTGTCCAATGATGCTCCTCTTCCCATGACGATCTTTTACTTTTTAATGCCTTTTTACTTTCTAATGCTTGGACTCAAGATGTTTCATTTCATTGTAGTTTTGAACTGCATTACGGAACAAAAACAAGTGGGTTCCCAGGCCGCCACACAATTAACGATTTCACTGTTTACTATTTAGATGTGGGGGTGTGGGGTGGGGGGGGGCTCAGTCGATGGACCATTTCTAACGAGTGTGTTGATGGGGGGTATAATGCAATTGCGTATGCATGTGTACAATTTTGTATATTTTTACAGGCTCAGGTTCAGTAATCTGTTTGATTTTAATGAGGGACAGTCCAGTAAAAACCTTCCAGAACACCACCAATAGAATTACATACATTTTAGGTCGCAAGAAAGCTGCCATTAGCAAGAAAGAAGGAGCATTCTTATTGCCGTATCGATAGAGTTCTAAATTTTTCATGCCCGTTTCCCAACTTTCAGAAGAAATCACCCTAAAATATTGCGTAGACCCCCCCCTCGGGTTCTGAGACAGAAGTTAGGAAACGTGTATTATTCCAACCAAATGTCTGTCAGTTTTATTCCCTGCAACAAGCCACATCAACACCACCAGCTGCTTCCCTTCATAGCCTTGTCTTAATGAGGACCGAGAGAGCGAGAGAACGAGGGAGAGTGTGTGTGGTGGTAAAGGAGTAAGCTTTGTGCAGCTTATCAGCAGCTGGTAGACATTTTGTTATGCGGCAGGACTTGGAGATTTCCACAACAGCGAAGAGCATGCAACATGTCCACGTGGTTCACTAGTTTTCAGGAATCCGTGCGAACACTGGAGTTGAAAGTCGGATGAAGAGATTGCGAGAAACTTCCACCGACGCTCGTTCGATTTGTTCTTCAACCCCACTGAGGGTATTTCCGTGGTTCCTTTGCTAGTTCTGGGCGTTTTATAGTTTTTCTCCTTTGTTAGTTTTGAGTCATTTCCTAGTGTCCTTGGCCAGAGTGAGTTTCCAAGATTTCTTGCTCCCCATGTCTTGTGGTTCCTAGTTTCCTTGCTCCTCTGGTTCCCTAGGTTTGAGCATAGTTCCAAGTTTTCTTGTTTTTTTTTAGGTTCGCTTCCTAGTTTCTTTGTTCGCAAACCAGATTGTTCCTTAGGTTGAGTGCGTTTCCAAGTTTCCTTGTTTTCCGGGTTTAAGTCCGTTTCTTAGATTCCCTGTTCCTTAAGTTTAAGTGTGTTTCCCAACTTTCTCTGCTGTAGTTTTGAACGTAGCCTAGTTCCCTCTTCTGTAGTTTGAAGTAAATTTCTTGATTTGCTTGTTGCCTCATTAAATGAGTTGTGTTTTAGATTCCTAATTCGGTTTAATGTTCCTAATTCGGTTTCCCCTAGTTTTTTGATTTGATAGTTTGAAATGCCTTTCATGGTTTCCTAGTGTTTTTCTAAGGCCATGTCCACATTAATGTTTTCAATTGAAAACTCGTATCTTTCTCTTAGTTTCGGCCTTCCCTCCACACCGAGACGCCGCTTTTAGTCAACGAAATCGGAGCTTGTTGAAAACGCTCTCCAAAGTGGATACATTTGAAAACGCCATTTTTCTGCATCGCAGTGTGGACCGTGGAAACGCTGAGGCATTTTAGTCATGTAACGGTGACTTTCCTCAACATTGCTGCGAAGTTTCCAAAAGCTGGAAAGTAAATGATGGAGGTCGAAATGTCTTACATTTTGCTGAAACGTATGCGTTTTCAGACATTTTAGTGTTAACGAGCAACGTTTGGTAAACGATTGAAAACCAGCGTGGTCGCTGAGTGTTTTTAGATTTATCCGGATTAGTGTCGACGTATCCCAAATTTCACCCAGAGTTCCGTAGCTCCTGCTGTTCTACTTTCCTGAGTCTGAATAGCTCGGGGAGCTTTTGCTAAAGATTTTGTGGTTTATTAACCTTTACTGCATTTTCCCCATGTTGGTACTCAATTTGGCCAATTTGGTCTGGCTTGTAGTTACAGGTAAAAGCCGATGGTCACTGTAGTGGAAGGGTAGTGAAAGACACAAATGTGTAACTAGTAATTTAATACCAGATGGTTTTAGTATTATATAGAATCTCCATTACAATTGTTGGAATAGAAAGAAAAAAAAAAAGAGAAAAGGGGAGAACTTTGCGAGCTATTCATTGCCATTTCCATCAGGCTGAGATGTGGTAAGAGAAATCTTGGCATTGGCTTGCATTGTGCTTTTAAATTAATCTCATCTCGCCATACATTCTTTCAAGTTTAATACTTTTAATTAGCTAATGGACCCGACAGCATTTATTACAGCTGCTGGAAAAGTTTCCTCCTTTTGAATCCCTAGAGAAAATGGTAATGAGTGAAAGCATTCTCCAGAGACTTTTTGCCCAGAGAGACTGGCTGGCAAAATCTTTTTACCCCTAGATGTCTGCATCCACCCACCCCTCCAAAAAAATACAACCATTTTGAACCACTAAACCATATTCCTCTTCAGAGACGGGCATCTTGGGGCTTGTAGAACAGGCAGTAAGTCAGTTATCTGATCCATGTAGACCAGATTCCACACGAGCCAGTCAGCCCATCACCTTCGCATCCGTAGTGTAGCATGCAGGCTTTCACGTCACTTTCTCAGCCTTGATTGGTTCGGACCCAGCGGGCCTCAGTTTCAACGTTATCTACACGAAGGCGATATTGTCCTGATAAACCACCTAATGATGCCTGGCGTTAGGCCGTATTTATCACCCCACACAGCTTATGCAGGTGGTTTTGATGTACAGACTGTATGCTTAAAATGATGATGATGAAGAAGGCAATGCACTTTCCTGTATGAATGTGGCACTATACCTCAAAAAAGGAGTGCGCTGTTTAAAAAACAAAAAGCAAAACCGGAACGGAGTATTTTTTTGCTTGATAACGCCCTTTTATGGTAGTATGTACGGTAATAAAATCGTATTTTTCTACCAAAGCGTTTCCTTTCCTTCTTATTAATTTCCTATTAATTAAAGGTGACAACCTGTAATTAACTTCACCATCATCGTGTTTCCGTAACAACACCTCATTTTCCTAATCGTTGCTAATGACTTTTACAGACTGGGCTCTGGGCGATTTTATTATTACTTTTTTTTTTTTGTTTCAATTAATAATCGTTTCTCCTCCCCACAGTTAAAAAAATGGACCCCAGAGGTAATCGTCTTCTCAATAGCCGGGAACACGGAGACACAGGTATGTCACTGTTTTTTTTTCGGAATATCGCAGAAAATATCTATTTATACATTAACAGCAAGCAGGCTGACACATAATTATGTCCAGTTCTCAGCCCTCTACAAGCTCTATCCAGAGCAACTCTGATATCTCATTCATACAGCTGAGCAGCTTTAAGGTTTGCTCAGGTGCCCAGAACTGACAGCTTGTTGCGGCTGGGAAAACTCAAAATCTTCCGATCCTATGTCCAATGCCTTAACCACTAAGCCACCACCTCAACATCTTGAAGTCCTATGCATATGGTATAGATGCTAACAATTCAGGTTTTTTCCAGCCCCCATTCTTAGCTCTCCAGTGTTTCGTATATAATCCAACCATCTACAACTGACCAACCAATCAACCAAGCCACAGAATTTGTCCATCCCCGGTGTCATGCCATTGAAAATACATCTCGAATGCTTCCCCAGACACATCCTGGCATTTCTTCAATTTTAGTTTTGAGATTGTTGCTTGTCAGACTGTACAAACATGATCCCCACGTCACACTGTAGGATCTCGGTTGTCATAATGGCAGACGGAAAAGACTAGTTTTGCGTAATCGATCCATGACATGTCCAGACCCGCGTTCTCTAGCTAACGGTGGCTAGCAGCAAACAAAAGCACTTCTTTTCCCTCCATAGCGCGATAAGTTAAGATTTTCTGTAAATGACTCGTTTGCACATATTCCCTGATGTGGTTTTGACTGTCATCGTAGGAGGAGTCGTACTGCAGGAAAGATTCTGAAATCTTCTGCCAGATTTTCAGCAAGCAAAAAAAAAAATCGTCTGTCGGTGAACAAATCGTAGCCATAATCGCACAGTGTGAGCCCAGCATCTGTGGGGTTAAGGGCCTTGCTCAGGGGCCAGCAGTGGTGGGGACCATTAGCTCCCAAGTCCATTGCATTGTGCACCACAAAGCCACCACCTCTCCACCTCCGTCCTAACAGTCTCTAGGGTTGCAAAATTATGGGAATTGTCATAACTGGAAACTGGGAATTTACAAAACTGCAAGTTAGCCAATTACAGGGAACTTGTAGCAATATGTACTAGTTTGCTTGCATCACCTTATGACTAAACAAAATGTAAATGATACAGTTTATATAAATTTCCCCCAAATTCGAATGAATTACCATAAATTTCCAAAATTCCCCACAGAAAGTTTCTGGCATTTTACAATAGATTTTTCACCCCTTTGCAACCCTAACAGTCTCTACACTTTATTCCCCCCCTAGGTGTCCCCTTCCCAGAAACCGTAGAAGCGTCCACCGAGCCCCCGGTCACTCGATCTCCCGGCAAGGAGAATCCCTGGCTGAACACGCTGGACCCCATTCTTCTCACCATAATAGTGATGAGCTCTCTGGGCGTCCTGCTAGGGGCAGTGTGTGCTGGTCTCCTTCTGTACTGCACCTGCTCCTATGGAGGCCTGACTTCGCGCTCCTCCACCACCCTGGAGAACTACAACTTCGAGCTCTACGATGGCATCAAGCACAAGGTGAAGTTCAACCAACAGCGCTGCTGCTCGGAGGCTTGAGGACTACCTTTTTTATTTTTTTTATATATATAAAATGGACATGTGGACGCTTTGGAGAGAGACCAGCCCCTATCTCTTGGCATGCATGTCACCACCTTGCTGCTTGTTTGGCACGATCGTTGGAGCCGCCGCTTCAAGCTAGCCTCGGATGCAATCCGATTCGAAGCTGGATTATCGAAGGCTACTTGGAATTATCTTCTGGTGAAGCGTTTTTGTTTTTCAGCTATTAGTACATATCAGATCTGTCTGAAGAAAGAAAAAAAACCCCACAAATTTCATGATAAGCTTTGGATGGTGAACGGGAGCCGGAGCTGAACTCTCGTCATCCTTAAAAACGCTTTTGTGGCATGTGACTGATGCTGTGGTGATGTTTGTTGCCCCTTTTGAGTTTTTTTGTTGTTTTTTTTTTTTTTTTTTTACATTTCCTGACTGATGCCTTAAATGCTGGTCAATCCGTTGCTTTCATTCAGGATATCGGGGACCAAAACTGATTTTCTTTCTTTCTTTTTCCTTCTGTATCTGGTGCCCGTTTAGTTCTGTGGTCTTGTTTTAAATGTTGCGCTCTGGCTTTAGTAGAACGACGAGAAACGAACTGTAATCGTGTTAAGACAAGCCAAGTAGAATTTCATAGGTTTAGTTTGAAGCCGTGTGACCGCGCTAGGTTTCGGTAAGACTGCTTAAAAAGCGACGGGGAGTTTTGACTGTGCAACCTATGGATTGCTAGAAAACGGGACATAATGCTGTGCTCAAGGGCTTAATAGATGAACAGTGTTCCGGGTATTCTAAGAAAGCGAGTGGTTTTTGCGGTGAGCAACGAGGAACACGCTTGTTGAGACTTTGAACGACCAAGGCCAAGCACTTATCATCTGCTAGTTCATCCCCCAGTCTCCTTTTTCTCCTTTTTTTTTTTTCTTTCCACACACACGAGGCTGAAGGTTAACAGGAGACAGGTTTAGTGATGAATTGGCTTGGTGATTACGTCAGCTCCCGAGTGGCTTTCAAAAGCTTCTAGATGAAAAAGAAAAAAAAAAGACCAAGATAAAGCAAATCTTTTCCCAGTACCACTGATGGAGATCATCCGTGACAAGCACAGGAACACGCATTCATTTACGCTCGCACGGGTTCCGCTGACATATCAACTGTGTTACACCTCAAACACGAGAGCGCCGGAGTGACGAGACTTTCAATAAGGAAAATGAACGCATAGCGCTCCCGGGTGAAGACTCGCTCGCCGAAAAGACCATCGCTACCGGAATGGGGACTTTTCCAAGTGCCTTGGAGCTGCTCTGGCACTCAAAAAGCTTTTGTCGGCCTCAAAACACTCGAAAAATAAACATTAAAAAAAGAGAGAGAGAAAAATTGAAGCACTGGGTAGACTTCTAGTTACTCCCTGGAAGGTTTGTACAGGAGAAAAAGAAAAATGTGCTTTTTATGATATTATTGTTATGATTATTTAATAAAGGATTGTTAAATATCAACATTGAAGCCATGGTGAATATTGTGTTTGAGGTTTTTGTGGCAAAGCTTTTGTTATATAAAAAAGAGAAATAAAGAAATAGAAACATAAAAAGAGAAATAAAAGATACCAATGAGAGGCAGAAAAAGAAAGAAAAAATATAGAAAGAAATGAAAAGAAAAAAAAAAAAAAAAAAAAAAAAACACCAATGAGAGGAAGAAAAGAGGTTAGAAAGAAGACTATAAAAAAATATAGAAACTGAGAAAAAAGAGAAAATGTACATCCGTAAGAAAGAAAAATATTGAGGGGCAGAAAAAGAAAGAAAGAAAGAGAGAAATAAAGAAAGAAAAAAACGTTAGAGGCAGAAAAAAAGGTTGAAAAGAATGTGGTTTAGGCCATGCCCACTTTTGCAGTACATCACATGCAGAATGATTAATTGTGTGTCTCCTGCACAGTGAGTTAATGACTAGTGAAAGCTTGTCCTTCTTGCACGTGTGTGTGTGTGTGTGTGTGTGCGCGCACTCAGTTACTGAATAATGACGTGTGGACTGAAGTAAGTCAGAATCAAGGGGTTTTGAAAAAATTGAGAAATAATCGTCTGATCAGATGCTCCAACTGTCTCACCCTTGTTCATTTTTCAGACTGAGATTCCTTCAGGTTCAGTGTGCCATGTGTGTTTGCATACACCAAATCCTATCACCCCCCCACAACACACACACACACACACACACACACACACACACACACACACA
>JAAIIK010021680.1:0-22247 GCA_014706435.1 Silurus glanis
ATGATATGATATGATATGATATGATATGATATGATATGATATGATATTCTGATGTCTGTGTCTGCAACTGTCTCTCTAAACCCCCCCACTTCTAATCCACTTGTATCCCAGTCTCAAACCACAGCTCTGGAAGCCTCCGAATGCCATCCAGAATCCGATGTTACAGATGAGTCCTTTGTTTTAGCACAGAGCCACACCAAACCTACCGCATTTATTTATTTATAAGATGGAACAAATGGGGCTTTGGATGCATTAATGCATTTAGACTGTGGGTTTCCGGTTGGAGGGTTTTATCTCCAGGTCCAAGACAACAAAAACACGACCAAAATGAAGGCCAGCCTTCTATCTGTCCGATGCAGTTTGCGCTTTACCCACTTGGACAGGCTCCATGAGGGCGCTTGTTTGTTGTTTAGATTTAGGAACACACACAAAAAAAAAAAAAAGACGACGCAATACGCCATGAAGGCCAGTCCCAGACGGAGCTAGGAAAACAGCCTGTGGGCGAGTTTTGTTCTCTTGGATTGGTCAGATAGCGAGGTTTCTGAGGTCTAGTGGTAAAGGAAGTGCTGGAGATCGATACGTTTTCTTCACATGGTAAACATTTTTAACACATAAAGGCATTCGAATCGGTTACACCGCAGATCTGAAGGAGAACTTCCAATGGTAGAAAAGTCTTTAGCACAATGAACTTTGATTTCCCAATGACTGGGAAAACTTCAGAAAGATCTAGCTTTTTATGAGCAAGATGTTTTTAAGAGACACTTGCATGTTTTCTTTTGTTTCTAAACAACAAATCAGAATTTAGGTGCGACAACTAGGCAATTAATTCCTTGATAAACAACACTAAAAAAATATGCTCTAAATAATGCTTACAGAGCTTGGATGTATGCTACGATTCATTGTCTGGTTCCAATGAGCCACAATCTAGACGGGATTGCATGGTGTTGAGGTGGTGCTCAGTGGCTAAAGCATTGGACTCTGGTTTGGAAGGTCACAAGTTCAAATCCAAGCACTACCAAACTGCCACTTCTGGGCACTTGAGCAAGGCACTTAAACCTCAACTGCTCACCAAGTTGTGCCGGATGAGGGCATCTACCAAATGCCATAAATGTGGTGAAGTATGAAACCATGTTGGGTTGTGAATCCCTTTTACTTTTTGGAACGTCTCCAACCTTCCCTGCTCCAAAACAACCTCAAACTATTAAGCTTCCACCTCCATGTTTGCCTGTGGGGGTGAGGCAGTTTATCTGTTAGAGACAAACTTGTCAAACTTGGACTCGGATCTTTTTCCAGTCATTTAATGTCTAATTCCTTTGTGTTTTTGTTCCACAGGAACAAAAGAAAGATGACCGTATCTCAAAAACCATCAAAGACTTGCTTCCAAACTTTTCATATGCACTGTACATGCGACCTTTTATAGCCGTTATAACTAACAGAAGAAACTTGTTCCATGGACGCCCAGGTACGGCGAACGTATTACCTGCAAACCGAAACGGAATCGACTTCGCCGCTTGCGCGCACGACCCCCAGATTTACTCCGATATCCATTCATGCGTGCACTATATAGAGAGCGAGGGTTTGCGGGGTAAAGAAATCCCATCTGAAATTCAATATAAATCTGACTTTATATGTTTGCAATGAATTATAAATGAAGCTCGGAGGCACCGAGGGGGTTTGGACGTGATTGCGGCTCGTGATTGATTTATTAGTGTTGGAAATTAAGCTGTTGGAAAGATTGGCGTCGGAGGAAAGTTCAGGAGCGGACCATGCGCACCACGCGTAAGCCAATACGGCGAGTCGTTTGAACTTTCGGCACTTTCGTGTCTCTCACACACACACGGAATGAACTCCGATGCACCCTGGAACTACATGCAGAGAGACTATATTTTCTATCTCATGTCTTGTTCTTAGTACTGTGCTGTTGAGATACGTATTTATTATCCCCATTTTATTTTGTTCCTCATAACATTTTAACAGGAAAAAAACACTTTTGGTGTGATGAGAAGTAATTTTACCAGCTGTGCAATCAGGAGCTTCTGGGTGGCGAAACTCTGCTAGATTGTGGAGTTTTACCCAAAAAAAAACAATTTTCAGTGTAATGGAATGGAATCGTTTGTTTGACGTCCAAATGGACAACGTTTTCACCGCTGTTTCGGAACACTTTTTAATGACTGATTACCTTAGATCTCGGCTGAAACCGTTACGTCATCGAGCTGTTTGGTTTCTACATTTCATTCCGAATAATAGTTTCTAAAAGCTAGCAAATGATCGAAAGAAAAGTCTCGGGATATTTTTTCCCCCCTCTATTCGCTTCACGTCTCCTCCCTACGCGCAGTGTGCAATGAGTCATCGTCAGCACTTTGCAACGGTGCATGATTGATAGATCTGCCTTGCCATTTTCAAAGAACACACACACAACCATTTGCATTCACTTTATGCTCCAGCTCTCCCAAGTTTCCCCTCTGTTTTATAGAGCAGGTTTGGTACTCCAGGCCCCTTAAGCCAAAGTCACATCAAGATCAAGCTGACTCGATTTCTCAAGCGCCATAACCTAATTTATCCTCTTCCATCCAAGAGAACCTGTATTATTATTATTATTATTTGTTCTTTTTTTTTTTTTTTTTTTTAAGCTGAGGTGCAGAAGCCGTCAATGTCCGTGAGGCCACTTCAATCGTGGATTCGGTCCCAGAGGATTTGGGCGGTTGCCAAATGGCTTTCACCTCGAGGGGCTGTAAGCAGATTGATGTGGAATAGATGTAATAAAAACGCTAGATGAAATATTAGGCTATATCTTTAATGCGATCTCCTGCAGTCTTCCCTCCGCCGCAGGGAGGGAGGAGCGACGTTGAGATTTCTACCGGTTATCTCGATGCCGGTCGGCCGCCTTTCCCTGTATTAACCGTCTCTTCACGCTGCGGATCGTCGTCTCGAGCGTTATCAATCACTCGCCTGCTCGCTGACGGGCACGTCTGGGGTATTTATTCCTCCCAGCAGGGGAATAAAGTCGAGCAGGTGGATTCTCTTCTCACCCCCATGCTGCGCTACATGAAACAATGCCTCCACCGGCACGTCGCTTCATTCCTCCTGCTATATTATTCCTAGAGTTCTTGCACGAATGCCATTTGTTGATGGAGCACAAACTACCGATAATAGCATTTTAGCATTCAGATTTCAAACAGGCTTTTTGTGCACCAATGGATGGATATCCAATCACCATTTAGGCGTGGCCTGTCCGGCTTTTATTTTCATTTAGAGGAAACCCGGAATAAATGCTGCACTCGCGATCCTCTGCGTTATCGTCGTTCTCAGATTGGATCAGCAAGCTAGCTGTAATCGCATTCCTCTGAGATTTACTATTACTGTGATGAACCGAAAAAAGCGTCACCGTGGCTTTCTTTAAATGTTTTCAAATATCAGCCGGAGTCACTTTCTGGCAGGAAGCGCTCATACGGCTGTACTGTTTGCAAGCTCATGGTCATGGCTTGTTTTTAGCTTGCCCATATTTAGCAGAGGTGCTAAGCTATCAACTCTCGAGGGGAACTTCACTCCTCTTGGTCAGCGAAGAAGGAAACAGGATTGAATGCTCAATGAGGAATCAATTGGCCTTCCAGACCAGTGAGGTCTTGGCCAGTCGGGTCACTGGTCACAGACACAGAGGCTGCTTTACCATCATCAGGACCTTTTGCTTATATTTGTTCGTCCTGGGATCTTTAAGATTTGTTTTGTTTAAACGGCACATGACCCTTATTATACACGATTATATCGAGCATCCTAGTTAATGTCAGACTGCCAATAAGTGGTGGATTATGATGATTGGTAGCATGTCTAAAGTTACGTTCAGAACGAGTCACCGTGCTTCCCAGCGTTTACCGTGATGCTTAAATTAAACGAGAGGTTTATACTACTAGTGACATGGATTATTTATTAGATCAACATCAATTTGCAGCCTAAACCAAAATCTTGTAACAGGTCCTTTTAGCCCTAATAACCCTAATAATTTGCATCTAGACTTTGGAGCAGGTATCTGAGGTAATTATTGCAGTAAGCCAATTTGATTTGTTGAAAATCCTCAAGCTAATGGCGTAAAGAGTGATTCCTGAAGTGTATGTACATGGCCTTCTCATGAGCACTGTGTAAAACAAACCACATTGTATTCCAAATGTAATAATAGTCTGTATTATTGCCCGTAACTAGCTTTGTGTTCATGACTTCTTTTCTGGTCAAAACCAAAGCGCTGGACTGGGCAGCACCTGCCTTGAAAGTTAGCTACTAAATATATAATTTGCCCAACTACACATGCTCCTGTCAGAATCCCACACATAAGTCTTTACACTCTTCCAGACATAAAAATCCAACATGAAATTGCCGGGACATCCTCGCGAGTTGCCCCCGTCCTGACGATCAATGGTGCTTGTGAAAGCCTGAGGCTTTTGTTTCTGTGGGCTGCCTCGCTCATCAGTAAGTCTCAGCTCTGCATCGGACGGAGAATGCGATTCGTTTCCCGGCCGGATTGGAGATGGCAGCTCTTCACTTCCCTCAGGAATGCTCCCTACTTAATATTTCAGAGGCACTTATAGCTTATTAGGCGAGCCCCTGGAGGACGGCCATGCGGCTTTCTCTGCAGACTCTTAGCTTTATTTAATTTCAATTTTAGCTTCTCGACTGGCCTTCAGCTGGACTTGGAAGGGGTCCTGGAGCTGTTACTCTCGAAAACAATTCTGAAATGAAAAGGTAACGGGGTCTGAAGTGTGTTTGATTCTTGACAAGGCTGAGTGTCGGACCTGGACCTGGGCTTGCAGTGTGGAGTCGGCAATTGATCCGCCGATAAACAAGATCTGGGTTTTCCATTTGTGTGGTCTAAATGAATGTTGCATTGGTCAGCAGTATTTATGAGGATGGAAGGGAAAATACACGTTCTGGTCAATGGTGATATCCCGAACTATGAAGATGCTGAAAGACTAATTAGCTGACGATGGTTCCTATTACCCCCGGTGAAGTCTGGTGGTGGTAAATTTGAAATGCTAAATACAAAGATCTGTCCGACACCTAATACTCTAGGTAATAAGACAAAGGGAAACACCAGCGTTGTTTTATTTTTTTTCTTTCCTTCAGATGAGACCTTTTGGGGCAGTCAGTGGTGTCTTGGGAATACGAGGTGAAAGAAATACAGCTGAAAAACATACAAGGTGTGAAAGGCAATTAGTGGCTAAAAAGAAAGAAGTGAACCAGGGATTAAGAGTAACTAGGAGGTGTATGAAAGCTAAATATAAAAAGATGTGTACCAAAAAAAATACAGGGTCAACAATCCCGTGCATGCCTCCATGAAAATTTTATATTTAAAAATCAACAGATTGTGACAAAGGTGCTTTGGGTAATGTTCACACACTGGCTTTTATGTGGAGCGGCTTGTAAAAATCAATATAAAGGCGTCAAAAATAAGCGTACGATCAACGCCTTTTGTGAAACACCAAGCACACTTCCCGTCTTTTTTTTTTTTTCCCACCATCAAGCGGAGCTCTCCGTAGCAATCAAAGCCCCAAGGAGTCGGCTCGAGTCGGTCAATATGCCGAGTTCGACACACTCGCTCATCGCTGCTAATCCACGCCGGGGCAAGAGCCTCGGCAAAATCAATTACAACCTAATTACACTTGCGCACGGTTTACAGGCTTTTATCCTCAATGTGTGTGTGTGTTTAAATTCGGCATTCAGTTGCCGTGTCTATGCGTCACCTCGGAGTATACAATAAAAACTTCTATTTGGAAAATACTTCAGCGGCAATGCCTAAACAACGGTCCTAAAAATGTCGGAAAACTTACACCTTTTCCTCAGAATGATACAGATCGCGAAAACAGGAGACTCCTTCCAAAAATGTTAAACATACATGTTTATGTGGAAAGTCTACTGTACAGAAACTTGCGTAAATGTGTCACTGCAAACGCATTCGAGCAAGAGCATTAATATAAATACTCGACAGCAGGAGTGTGTGTGTGTGTGTGTGTGTGTGTGTGTGTGTGTGTGTGTGTGTGTGTGTATACGCATTCATGTTTATGCTTCAAATCCAATCCACATCCAGAAGTGAAACATCTTGAGAGTTTAAATTAGCCCTGGCGTACCTGAAGCCTCTGTTGGCGCCGGAGAACTTCCACCACACCTGTGCCTCTATGTCAGCCCGAGTGGCCTTGTGTAGTGTCAGGTTTACCCACACACACACACACACCACACTCACACACACACATTCCTGGGGTGACGTGCTGGAGCCAGCAGTTCTACAAACAGCCAGCAGAAGAGTGTGCGCCAAAGTGGGGGTGGTGGAAGGAGGTCAAAAATGTGTCTTGTCATGACTTTATCCTGTTTTGGCCTTGTTGGAGTGTTGAACAAATTTCAAACCTCCATACTGCTCTCAAATCCCCGGCCCCCAACCCTAGCAACCCACCACTCCTGGAGTAAAACCTCATGACCGAGTGCCACAAAATAGGGGGGGGGGGGAACACTTAGGTGGGGGGAGAACCCTAGACTCATTGAGATTTAAATTTTTTTTTACTCTAAATAAAAAGGACTTCAATCTATTTTTACTATGTGACCTAACAAGTGAAATGGATCTCATCATAAGTGTGGATCCTTAAAAATGCTATCTGGAAAAATGTATCAATATACAAACACTATAAATAAAGAATAATGGGTTTTGATTGGGTGATCTTGAGGACATGATGTTAGTGGTTTCAAAAAATCAATCATAAGGCATTCACCTTAACTCTTAAAATTCTGTAAAGCTGCTTTGAGACAATGTCTGTTGTGAAAATACCCCTAGAAATAAACTTGACGACTAATTGGTGGTCAGTAGAAGCAACTTAGACTGAAGGCTCCAGGCTTAAAAATGAAGGCTCCAGATTTGATTTTCAATTAAGATTTGAGAACGTAGACGGGACGGCCCCTTGAGAAGTGTCGGTCAGGTTTGGTACGTTGTAAGGTTTTTGTGTAAAGAATACGAAACTTTAGAAAGCTGAGGTACAGTTACTACAAAACTCTCAAGATCACCAGTCTAACCAGTCGAGAATTCGAGAATTCAGTAGCGGCATGGTAGAACTGGATATATGTAGACAGCATGGAATCGGACTAAATGAAATGGTTTCGGTGAGACAGCTGGATTTTGTCTTTTTGTTTTTAAAGTGTCAAGCAAGGAATGCGCTTTTGTTATGGGAAAGCAACTGGTAGCCAAAAGGGTCAAAGGTGATCCCAGGTCATATACAAATAAGCTTTCCTAAAATTCTCTTAAATTTGAGTGATCTGTTGAGGTTTTTGTTTTTTTGTAAACAGACGTATTTGCTGCCTGGTTTTGTTTTTACTGCATGAAAAGTCGTTAAGTTGGAAGCTTATATTAGCACTACACCTACATTATGGGATATGGGGAAGCAGAAACCATGTGAAAAACATTTAGTAAACCCGATCCCAAATAACCCCTTTAAGTAACCAGGAACCCTTGTGCTTCTCCTTCAGGTATGACTTCATTGAGATTCGCGATGGGAACTCAGACTCTGCTGAACTCCTGGGGCGCCACTGCAGCAACATTGCCCCCTCGGCCATCATCTCCACCGGCCCCGTTGTTCACATCAAGTTTGTCTCGGATTACGCTCACCAGGGTGCCGGGTTCTCACTGCGGTACGAGATTCACAAGACTGGTTAGTGAACTTTACCTTCTTCTTTTGGTTTTAATTAACATTTGATGTTCAAATTTCCCAAAAGGCATTTATCCAATCATTGGGAGATCATAAGTTTGAATTCAGACTATAGCCCAGAGTGCAAGAGCGCAAAACTGACTATCCTCTCTGGGTGGGAAGAATGGTACTCTCTCCCACTCTAAGTCTAACAATTTACCTACTGGTATGCTATTAGAAGGTGGGAGGGAACCCAGGAACCCAAATGAAACCTGATGCGCCGTACTTGCCTCGGATAAGACAGGTGTGCCATGAAATGTCTGGAATCCAATTTTTGTTGCTTTACATGTGTAATATACACTGTTAAAGTCAGAGATATCATTTCCAAACAGCCTCTAAGGTTCCTGTATAGATCCTGACAACAAATGATTATTCTTTGAGGTTCCAGACTGAGAATAACGAGAAAATCAAAACCAAAGACAATCTTCGTTGAGTCACAAGCTCCGTTTAGCAGTTACCTTCATTATGCAAGAAAAAAATTGTCAGAGCAGCCTTTCAATTCTTTTTCAAAAGGTCAGGAGACCTCTGGTCCACAGCACGCCAGTCGGGCGCAGAGCTACACGTCCGCATAAAATTACCACGACGCAATCCCAGACCAATTAAACATCAAGGGAAGGGGTGATGAAAATAAACCCAGTTTAGGGGAAAAGGGAGGGGTAGAGGAGGGAGGGATGGGGGTTGGTTTAAATGCTTAACTCTTTTCATCCCTCGGCAAACATGCAAGG
This sequence comes from Silurus glanis, assembly GCA_014706435.1. Taxonomy (NCBI): domain Eukaryota; kingdom Metazoa; phylum Chordata; class Actinopteri; order Siluriformes; family Siluridae; genus Silurus; species Silurus glanis. The sequence continues at coordinate 8,438 of JAAIIK010021680.1, forward strand.
AATGCCCGTATAATTGGACTCTGATCTCCAGTCCCTAGGGATGTGTACGTTCTGCTTGTAGCCTGCGGATGCCAGACTTAGAAGTGGCACAGGACAAGGAGTTACTGGGAGGAATTTGCTTTTAAGAATAGAACAGAACACAAATGCAGCCATGCTTGTCGATGCGGATATCCAACCCTAAGTTAGGTAAGGGTTCCTCAGGCATTCATGGGTAGATACAGCATCATTGCTGGATAATGGGGTTGTGTTTGGATTGTGGAAGCACTTATTATATGGACCTATGTAGAACCACGAGAGGTTCCCTGAGAGTACTGAAAGAACAATACAGTACAGCACCACACAAACACAGTCATGGCTGTCACTGGTAAGACCCTACTTCTGTATTTTTGGTGGGGAAACACTTGTTGTATGGGCCTATGTAGAACCTTTTCGGGATCCCCTAGAAGGAAGGAACAACTAGTTACAAAGCTAAATTTGATAAGTATACAGTACGCCCATAATAAATAATTAAACCCTAAGCTTTCAGTCAGATGACGGTTTCTCAGGGGGTTATTTGGGGATGGCTCCTTTGCTTCCTAAAAGCTTCCACTTGGTTTGGAAAACTCACTCATTGTATGTTGCAACACAGAGTGTTCCCTGAGAGAGGCAGGACAAGTTCCTAACAAAAACCATAATTGCCATCAATGGTAACATCTGAGAATTTTCTTTGGTACATTAAACATGGGGGGGTCTTGGTGGATTAGGCATCTAGACTTCCGAAAGTGGATTAGGAAAATGTTTTGAAGTGGTGCATGAAGAACCTTGAAGAGTTCCTTGACTTGGACATGACTTGCAAGGCAAAGTGTAATAATTCATTTCCATTGACATTGTCTCAAAGCAGCTTTATGGAGGTAGTGGTAATAAAAAAACATACAAAACTAGATCACCACAATACCTTGATATAATAACTGATATTATTCCACTATAACACTTTGCTGACGTGTCAATATCGTATCATATTTCCCAGGCTTCGTTAATGCTACCTCCTAAAAATACAGTAGAAATAACGTGACAGTAAATGACATAAGCAGAGCATCATGGGTTTTTTTTTTTAAATAAAAGACCTCCAGATGTAAAAATGAGTCATCTGTGCTTCTTAGAAACAATGATGTCACTAGCGAATAATGTTTATCAAGCTTTGCTATGAGCCGTTGCTTCGAACCCCTCATGTAATGTGGTCCATTACTACACTTGACGAACGTGAATTGCTCTCGCCATTTTTCTGTGTGGAAAAATGTGCGCTGTTCTGGCCTGCTGACAACATAAAGTGTGTAGGCGTGGACTTCGGTGACAGAGTGAAGTGCACGTGGGCGCGTTTGCGTCGTCGTGTATGGTCGGCATATGTTCACTGTTTGACGGCTGTTCCCACTTTCCACGATCTGGCGAGTGGTGAGGAAAAAAAAAAAAAAAACGACGGCTGTTTATTTTCGGATGTTGCATTTCAGGCCACGGAGTACAGCGAGGCGAGGTTTGCAGACTGCTGGACTGAACCTTCAGATTTAGTTTTTTTTCCTCATCGAAAGCGGGAGTGACGTGCGGACTGTGTTTTACGACGGGAAGCGCCTTCGCGGGAGATATGGATCGTTCATATTAACCAGTTGTCAAAGACCTTTTCTGTGCTTCTCCGAAACACCAAGAACATTGAACTCTTGAAGGATGTGTGTTTGTGAGTGTTTGTGTGTGTGTGTTTTGGGGAGGAGGGGGAGGGGGGGGGTGACAGGAAATGAACACTTTTCACCATTGACTATCTGAACCCTGAGGGAACAGTTCGGCTTTCTCTAGTTTTTGGTTTGGATGACTGGAACACGGTGTCGTTTAAGAAACCAGCAGCCGTCGTTATCTTCTATGCCGCATCCGAAATGGGTCACGTTTTCTGTCCGTCTGTAACTTTACCGGTAGCATTATTTTCCCCTTAAACTGCACCTCAAATCTTGTGCAAATTGGCTTTTCCTGCCTGAACCTAAATGGTGTAATGCAAAAAAAAATAAAAAGGGTTGTGTCTCTTTCCATTACAGTTTGGAATCATTTGAGACCATCACATGGATCGATAAGGTGGGATAAACAGAATTAGGGAGTTAGCACTCAGACAAGTGTATTTTGGTGCCATTCTGCAAAGGCTGAGTGGTGGAAAAGCTTGACAAGATGGGATGCGATTACTATACCTACAGACGCTATAGGAATTAGGCGTGCAACTCGAAGCTGTGTAGCGCTTTAAATAGTTATATCCGAAATCGGATTTAAAACAGAAGAGCGTGTGGCTTCATTCCAACTATCGCCCCCACCGAATATGTCAGGTAACCAACAGTTCTACATAAACTCAGCTGCATCGTATCAGTTTATACATGAACAAACAATTAACCTGACCGGGCAGATACTAATGGCGCAGTCGTGTGAAAACGTGGCCAGCTTCATCACAGACCGATCACAAGGTGGAAACCTCCAGAGACTCTTCGGTTTTGTCCCGAAGGACCCCCTTTGGTTCACACCCTTAGTCTCAATCATGTCAAGTTTAGGAATAATATAGTACGCCCCCTGTATGTATCTATTTTATTCCAATAAAACTGAATAATGCACTTGTATTTGATTACGTGCCTAATAGGTGCAATTATTAAAATATTAAATATTCTTTTTTTAAAGAGTAGTGTGCGTTTTAGCAATTTTTGGTGTTGTTTCTCACATTGTGTATCAAGTTATATATTTAAAACGCTTAACCATTTTTATTTATTTTTTTTGTTTGTTCTTTTAACCTTGGTGTAATGTGGCCACATATTTCGTACATCACTTTTTTTCTGATGAGATTCATAAATAAATAAAATACACTTACTGGATTCGACCTGCCCAGATCACGAACAATTTTTTGCCTTCGTTAGCAAATGAGAATTGGCAGATATTGGAAGAAAATTGAGTTAAGAAAATTCCCAGCTGACTTCTGAAAGCTCAGGGAAGGCAATAATTAAAAGCGTTCAAGGATTTCACCTGTCACCCAATAGCCAGACTAATCTTGTTTATTTGTGACCACCCCCCTTACCCCCATTACTCATCCCTTCTACCTAAAACCTTCTATCCGGCACTGGATTGCATGCTCCTCCATACACCCCCCACCCACTACTCTAGAGTACCACAGTCCCCTACCCCCACTCCGACCTAAAAGCAAACCCTGCCCTCCCTTAATGCTCCCCATTTTCTGCCCTAGTTCCATCACACCAGATTTTAACCCTCTACCATGAGTGCTTGCCACAGCGATACTGCCCCACCCTCAGTGATGATCATTCCACTGTTGCCATGGTTCATATCGGAAGACTTCGCATCTTTAGGCCTATTGGCACTGCCCTAGCATGCGTGTCATCACATGAAAAGAACATACGAAACTATCCTATCCACCCATTCTCCACACCCCCACGAGGCCATCTTGTTCACCCAGTCCATTTTACTAACACTTTATTTATTTTATAAAACAAACACCATCTTGTATTTCTCTGTCACTTCTGATTTCCATCAACTCATCAACTTGCCATGTTTTATAACTGTACATTAGTGGGACTCTGACTCTGGGTGAGATTCCATTCCATTTGTGATGAATAACATTGAGCATGAATTAATAACTGGCCCGTTTTTTTTTTTTTTTCTTTCCCCCACACCCAAAGTTATATGCTCAAGTTGAAATACTCCAGGGATGTCAGAAGTATGCCATGTTCTATATGTGTCACCCAGACTTCTGGGTCAGGCGTCAGGCGAGTGAGCTTTGAACTGATTTTTGAACTTTTTGCGCTTTTTTTTTTGTTTACCAAAAACCAGCACTACATGATTGACATCTGAACGGCTCAAGTCTGCGAACACTAGTGAGGACCTAGTGGAGAACGTCACTTTTGGACACGTCTTTTCAAAAGAAAAAGTAAAGGATAAATAAACCGCAGTGTGGATTACTGGAGAATGATTTCAAATATTAGTTTTCACCTATTATGGCGATCATGCCTCGCTAGTATCAATGCTCCGTTTGGTTTGGAGAGCCCTTTCCCAGTCAACTCGTCTCCCAGACCAAGACTGGAACGGAATCCATTGGCAGTGAACAGACGCAGCGACTAGCCGTTACTTTTTTTCTAGACACGCCTCCCAAATGCCCAACCATTATTCGGTGTGCCAAAAGCAGACGGGGGCATGTCCTGGGCCTGAGGAGTTCACATGCACATTTTAGCGTGTTCATAAACATGAACTAATGAGCTCATGCAGCACGTATCGTGCCGTCTCATGATGTTGGCACGCGCAGTGAGGTCAAAGGCAAGAAAGGGGGCGGGGGTGGCGGAGATAAAGGGGACTGGAAGAAGACTTTGAAAGGATGGCCTAATTCTAGCGGGATCACAGTCTGGAATGTTCTGTCTCATTAAAATAGCTCAAAAGATTACATGTGCATTTACTGAAAATGTGTTTGCAATAAAAACAAGATATTACAATGTAAGCACCCAGTGCTGCTGAATGCTTGATTCTGATTGGTCAGAAAAAGGAGGAAGTGTTTTTTGTTATATAAAGTAATACCTCGATAATAGATCAGTAAATCGTTCTGAAACAAGTATTTTTTTTTAAATGCAATGCAGTATTTCGTCGCGGTGTTGAGTTCCGAGCGTGCAGCGAGTGCCGAAACACATTTTTTTGTTGTTGTCATAACGCGACGAGTACCGGATTTGACGAGTTCCACAGCCAACAAGTACCGACGTATTGTAGATCTGTGTCAGTGAGTCTGGTGAGGGGAAAGGAACTTCCTCTCACTGCTGTAAGAACAGGAACCAAACTAGCTCTATGACGATGTAAGTACGAGGTGATAAAGTTTGGAGACTAGTTTTGTAACATGCCAACAGATGGCAGCACAAGGCTTCACACACATTCACAGGGAGCACCGACCTTCACAAGTCAGTTTGCCAAAAGACATCGTCCTGGATACATCGGGAGCTGAGACAGAGCAAACCTCCAAACTTTTTGATGCCACCTCGTACCTCTACAAGGCATGGTAAGGGTGATGTATATTTGTGGCCATATGTAGACCTTCTGACGGAACGCGATTATGTATTCTGGTGCATGGGTGGGCAAGCGCACAAGCCCACTCATTGCTAAAGGGAACGCTCGGGATGACACCATATGGGGAAAAAAATAAATAAGCAAACAATTAGACAAATGAACAGCTAAATGCAGATATGGAAAGACAGCGAGATCCAGATGTCCACATGCACAGCGCAGGAGCGACGGACGTGTGCTGCATCTCCAGGTGAAAACGAGGCATGCTGGGAAGCGGCTATGGGCCAATCGGCTGCCAGCGCTCAGGGTGCATACATTTGCATCGCTTATGAGCCACGGGCTCTCGCTGCCTGCCGTTTTGACTTGTTTGTTTTATTGTTCACTTTTGCCTCCTGATCGCTCGTTCTCTTTCATTAAGTCGGCCTGTTTTCTCTTTCGCTCGTGCTTTCCTATTAAGTTATGCGCCCCCCCCTTCTCCGTACGATGAACAGAAGTGTTGGCACGATTGAAAAGAATATGTGCAAACTCTCAAAGGCCAAAAATTACATCACGATTCAGTCGTGCTGCGTTTTTTGTTCACAGGGAGCTTGCGAAATGTGCGGAGAACAATCAAATACGAAATGATTCTGCATGAAGCCGAGCTTTCAGTGATGGAGGTTTATATAAAGAAAGTTCATATCAAGAAATCTAGATCAGGGGAAAGGTAAAAAGCGGTATAGAGGTAACATTGCTTGTCTAACGTCTCTCATAGAAACCAAGAAAATGCATCCACATGGCTGGCTTTCACTGTTGATCTGCTCACATCATGACTGATATTTCTCCTATTATTTTATAAAATCTCTACTTAATGTAGCCTCCTATATGCGTTGCTATTCTTGTCCTTGTCTCAAAATAGCCTCGGGTTACAATTTCGAGTTTTCAAGTAGGAAAATCAGCCGAGAGTGTTCAGCCAAGAGGAAATATTTTTATAGTAAAGTAACGGAAATAAAACTGGCTCATCTTCTATCCATTGTGCAATGATAAATAATAACATAATACCAAAAAAAATGGCTAAGCATCAGCAATCAGCCTGATTGACCTCTTCCCACGTTTGTGCTTTTCAGGTTCAGAACACTGTTTCCGGAATTTCACAGCCCCGACTGGTGTGATCGAGTCGCCCGACTTCCCAGACAAGTACCCCCACAACCTGGAATGCTCCTACATCATCATCACCCCACCTCAGACAGAGGTTACCCTCACCTTCAAGACCTTCGACTTGGAGAATGACCCCTTGCTGATGACTGAGGCTGAGTGCAAATATGACTGGCTGGAAGTGTGGGATGGGCTCCCCCAGGGTGAGCTCCTGCATGCGTAGCATTGCTTGTGGTGTAGAGGCGAGGATGATGACCGATTGGGGCGGGTGGCACTAATAGAAAAACGTTCTTGCAAGGCTTGTTCATAGTCCAGAATTATGGACATTTGTCGAGACTGTTAGTATGTTAGGTAGGTAAAGAAAATACCACTGTTTTTTGGGGAGGTTTCTTGAGGTAAACTTTTCTTTGGAAAAGGTCACAATACTTGAAAGAGTCCAGAATATAATATATGAAGTCAGAAACTGTTAGTATCTTAGTAATCAGCATTTACGCTCACCAACTGAGGTAAATGCTGTAACTGGTAAAGCGTAACAGTGCTTGAAAGACAGGTTTTCTCCAAACACCCTGAATAACTGGATTACCAGGTTATGTTTGGAAAGCTTGTTTTAATAAATAAATTCAGAACAAAAAAAATCATTCATACTTCCAGAAACTGTGAGGTATTTCCTGCAAAACCACCTTCTCACCTCTTCTTCAATGATCTATGGATTGGAGAGCGGGTGTCAAGTGTTCACTTTAGCTCAAGGTCTCAGGAATGTAGTACTGACACCTCTATGGGGCCAGGAACTTCCTCAATGGCTTATTTCCTGTTTTCTCCACCTCTAGCTCAAGTCACTCCCCTTTGTATGGTCTCTCCCACCTCAGGGCATTCTTATCTGAGGATGCGCTTCCTTCTTTGGAACAGAAGAGTGATTTATCATCAGAGATAACGAGCAGGAGATGTTTGCACTGGTGTCAAATGAGGCAAGCATGTGGGTGTCAGAGTGGTTTGTGCATTTCAGTGGTTTCATTTATGGAGATCTTATAGATAAATATAATCTGGTGTGGGCAAAACACTGCCTTTTATAGCAGGGGTGGGTGATGAGGCAAATCACACAAAAAACAAAAAAAAGTGTTTTATTTGAACTCCTCTGCCATCCAACAAATCTTAAGAATTAAACATGACTGTGGTCCAAATTCTTAAAGGTCATTCATGAAACAGCTGACTGCATTTCCACATTTCCCAAAAAAAATGGATCTTGGATAGATATAATGCTGTAGAAGTCTGTATGCAGGGAAAAAACCTATTCCGAGGGGAATGGATGACCAACCATGTTTCATCACCTATCAGAAAAGCAATACATGCCTGAACGTATTCTAAAACGATTTTAGTTCATTCATATATAAGCTTAGCTTTGGGTCGCTGATCTTGTATACAGGTTTATGGTGTTCGGGGGCAAGTGTTACCTTTGAAATCCGCCCAGCCACCCTATCTACCAGCCTCTGTCACGATGTAACCTGTTGATGTAAGCAATCATCATAAACCTGCTGGGATTTTTTATCAAAATCCCTTGAAAATAACCATAAAGCCGTTAGCTGGATGTTATGACTTGACAATTCCTTGTGCCCCAAGCAACCAAGCTTCACATCCCATGTCTCAAAACCACAAAAAAATGCACAGGCCCCAGTTTGCATCACTCCTAGAGGTGGACAAACTCTTTACCCTAGCTCCCAAGATAAGTACATTGCACAGCGTATAGCGTATGTATAGCGTGTATAGCAACGTACAGCATGAATCTTCGGCTTCTGAGAATGTGGTCTCTTTCCTCATCCACCAGAGAAAGCAGGAAAAAATGCCCTCTCGACCCTTTTTACTTCTCATGCATGTTTAATGAGTGTGCCGCACTACACGCAACAACCAATAATGCATTTTGATCATACGTAGGAGGCATTTCGACTAGTTAAATGAATGTATCAACTTGTACAAATGAAAGATGCAGGATTCGGAATTGTTGCCAAGCTGAAAACAGAGCAAAAATCCATAGTCTGGGCACGGATTCTTTTCGTCACCAGGAATTTGGGTCCGCGTTAATGCATTCGACAACTTCTACATTGTTGTTAATTTGCATTAGACTGTATAATTACCACGAGGCTGGGCAGCACCGCGGCTATGTTCCTTGCTCGACTAGCTAGCTAATTTCTAGCTTGTACATCACTTCTCTCTCCCCTTAAGGAGATGTGTAATCAGTCCTCTTTGCCGTGTGAAAGCTAATAAGACCTGGCTTTATTTCCAAATCAATAAAAAGTCATTTGCTTCTGTATTAGCTGGGTGTTTTGGTCCGTCTAGAAACAAGCTTGTACCATTTATTATAAACACCGCTTGCTGATTAAGCCTTATTTCCTTCATTTAAAGCCTAAAGCACTTCCTTCTTCTCAACAAGATTGAGGACCTCATCGATGACCTGGAAAACTGCACATTATTTTGGTAGAACCTCAAGAACGGTTAAGGTTGGGCCTAATTGACGGGTCTGATCAGTGGATCTACTGGGACATGGGGACACACTCGTGGTTGGACCAGGACAGTGTAACTTGTGTGGTATAAGGTCCTTTTTAAAAATTCGCCCTCCTCCACAGTTTCGCCGCTGATTGGTCGATATTGTGGCATGAAGATCCCGCCGGAGATTGTGTCCTCTACGGGGCTCCTGTCTCTATCCTTTCACACCGACATGGCAGTGGCCAAAGATGGCTTCTCAGCACGCTACAACATGACTCGCAAAGACGTCACGGAGAGTAAGTGTGATGCGTTTCTTGCTCATGAACCCACCATTTTAATGGAACTCCTCAGGGAATCGAGGAGTCCGAGTATCATTGTTTAGCGTTTAGCACATTCTTCTCTTTATTTCACCATGTCTTGTTTTTCAAAGTAACCCAATCTCATCATTTTCAACCTTACTCTGTACCTTTTAGAAGGAAGAAAAACCTACCTTTGTTTTCTTCCTCCATAGGCTTCCCCTGCAACACTGCTTTTGGCATGGAGTCAGGAAAGATCTCAGACGAGCAGCTTTCCGCTTCCTCCTCGTTCTACGACGGGCGCTGGCCTCCTCGAATGGCCCGTCTCAACAACGAGGACAACGCATGGACACCTGCAGAAGACAGCAACAAGGAGTACATTCAGGTTACTATCACACGGATGCCATTAAGCCTCCGAAACGCTCCATAAGCCCTGTGTTTGTTGTCTCTGCAGGGAGTAGTCACGCGTGAAGAACCTTACTATATTTCTAACAGTTTGTGTGATGGATGAGGGCACGATCAAAATACAGGTTTAACCATTTTCCCCCCCCAGCAATCGTGATTTTGCTTGGAATTTTCTCTACTGTCAACTTGGCAGGCGTTTGACGAGGCCTGAACCTGGGAATCCTCATGTATTTTTTTTTGTTGATTAGAAGCAGGTGTGAGGTTTGAAAACAGAAACGAGAAAGAAATGAAAAAAACAAAAAAACTAACCAAAACAAAACAAAAGGAAACACTGCCCTTATACTGGCATTCTTCCTCTCCACCTTCCTTTCAGGTGGACCTGCACTTCCTGAAGGTTCTTACAGGGATCGCGACGCAGGGGGCCATCTCGAAGGAGACGCAGAAGTCGTACTACGTCACCACTTTCAAGCTGGAGCTGAGCACCAACGGAGAAGACTGGATGATGTATCGCCACGGCAAGAACCACAAGGTAAGCAAAGCAAAGGGCCGTTTCATCTTTGCTCCAGGAAGCTGTTCATCATTACAACAAGAACCAGACGTGGGCGATTTTACTGCTGAGAACCCAGAGCTGGTTAAGGGTTTTATTAAAAGCAGAAGTGCGATTTTTAATATTTGCCCATTCCAAGAATAGATTTCTAACTGTATATATGTTTCTAGAGGAGGCATAGCCACTTGTTCACAATAAGTCTGAATCTCATTCACTAAATCTCACTCGAGGTGTAAGAAAATGTAGCCTTGCCATGCAAGAAAATAGTTCCTGGTCTTCAGAGTTGGGAAAAACTTCCTTAGATGTTATAATGAGGAAACCTTGAGAGGAACCAGACTCAAAAGGGAAACCTCATCCTCATTTGGGTGATATCAAGAGTGTGATTATAGTCTTTAAACAATACAGAACACTAGAGAGTGAGAACTAACATGAGCCTAAAATCATGGCTTTGAGGATTTTTCTCGAGTACCACACCAACACAAGCACTTGCATTTTATTATTATTATTATTATTATTATTATTATTATTATTATTATTATTATTATTTCACCATTTTGATTCTCCGTCATTTTTGGAAGTATTTGATTCTAAGCAAGAACTTTCACTCATTTCTCCAGAAGCAGTTTTTCTAAAATGCCATTTTTACATTCCATTCGAGGTCATTAGATTGAAAGCTGAAATCCAAAACGCCCCAGAGGAAGTAAAGGTTCTGGCTTTAATTGAGGCGTCCGTTGATGACCGAGCCGTAATGAGCGCCGGGAGACGTGACCTCGGTCCCAGGTGACCTCCGCATTGATCCGTCGACAGAGAAAGTGACATGGGAACAGGTTGAGAGATGGTTATCTGGAGAGCAGGGAACAATGGGACCCTTTGTGTGTCATTATCTCTAAAAGGACACAAGCTATGCCTGTGCACTAACGGCTAAAAAACACACCTGTACGACCAGTCGCACGTGTCCAGGCGACCAGTTCGGTGTGTATGTCCTATTATCGTGGTGTTTTTAAAATCAGAAAATATTTGGGCTAGTTCCAAAGCAGGTGAAAGTTCCTGGTGGAATGCGGGACCAAGTTCATACCAGCTTTTTAAATGTTTTCGCTTCCTGGAATCTAATGACCCGAGATACACCTGGTGACAACTACAAGATTTTTGAAATTCAGAAAAATCACAACACCCCTAATACGCTCCGATACACCAAAGTTCTTGACCTACTCAACTGGAGCTCTAATTTAGAACCAAGAATGTAGCAGTAACATGCAAGCAAATAGTTCCTGGTCTTCAGAGTCGAGTTATGCATGCACTTTATTCGCCAGCAGGAGGCTTCTAGGCAGCCAACATATTGCTGTGCGAGTATTCGTGCATAAAAATAAACGACTGGTTCGGCTGCATCAAATTGGATATTCAGCGGCACGAGGAAAGCACTCGATCCAGCCGACGTGAATTTTTGACAAAACGTTACACACTGAAGCGTGAAGTATGTACCATTCATAAAGCAAATGAATACTGCAAACACTCCATTGTGTTTTTCATGCAACACACTTGTATTAGATTTTTTTTTAAGATAACTCAAATCCGAACATGAGGCCAGCTCTTCTTCCTGAATTGACTCGCCCATCCGATGCCCCCCCAAATGAGAAATACTCAGGACGGCCACAATGTGAGGAAGCAATTCCAGACTTCCTTTCACAGCCAAGCAGATGATCGGACTCGCAATAGCCAATGATGTGATGCGCGGCTGCGAGCTCTTGCATGCCATTTATTATCGAACATTCCTCCAAAATCCATCTTACGAGGCATGCAATCTCTGGCACATGCTCAAGGCTGGAGAAAGAAACAGCACACAAAGCAATTTCATTTCTCTCCTCGATCTGAGAGTGGAAGTGTGAAGGCGGAGTAATGGAGAGAGTTATTGTCATTTTTCTTTACACTCGGTGACACAAAGCTCGAGCAAAAATGCGGTTCTGTATCAAGTGTCTGAATATATGAGATATATGCATGTGTATACACACACACACACACACACACACACACACACGTCTCAATATTCTATATATTTTCACATTCACACACACAGTGGACTCACACACACAGTGGACCAATTTCTCATCTGCATGGCAAGTGGCCAACTGAAACCAGCTCGACATCTTCATCCGAACGGAGATGAAATAAGGGAGGAAAGCGAGGGGGGGGGGGGACGAGGATGAAAAGAAAGTCCATCCACAATAATGTCTTCAGCAGACCGGCTTGAGCGCGTCTCCCTCTGGTGTCATTAAACTTGGACCATCTGCACAGATCTTTTTGGTGTGCCCCTGTATTTATCTACTTACTGTAACTAGCCTGACTTCCAAAAGTCAAGTCAACAAAAACACACATTAGCTAGCATTTGTTCCCTCCTGTAACGTACGAGCATGATCAGGTAGAGTTCTGATTGAGTTCAAATCTATGATTCTTTTTGTAATTACTAACAACTACATTTTTACTTCATTTGATAGCTTTATAGCATTCTGAGAGCTAACCCCATGTGCTGCGAGACACGTAAAAGCGTACGGACTCCTGAAGCAAACGTCTCGAGGAAGCACGATGGAGACATGATAAACCTGCCTGAATTATTCAGCTAACTCTGGCTAGTTGTTTCCGTCTGAAGGGGTAGATGGATAGAGTACATTTGGGGAGGGGAGGATCGCCGGGGGACCCCAAAAACGTCACTCAAAAAAAAAAAAAAAAAAAGTCACTCAAACTACTTTCACTAAAGAATTCTAACCAGCAGCTAGCACTAACTAGCAGCTATGCTAATGGCCTGAAGACATTAGGAACAATAATGTACGATTTCTTCTGGTGATCTTTTCAATTCACATGATGGAACGTTCTAGAATGGGTGTTTTTTTTTTTTTTGTTCCCCCCCCCCTCATACAAAATGTATTGTATCCCTCCATTGAAAAAACAAGAAGCCACACTTTTGACATTTCTACATTTATAAAATTGTCCCATATACGAGGCCTGAGCTTCCCGGGTCTCGTTTTCGTAACTAATTAACCTTTGCTCTCAGTAATTAGGCGTATTGGTGCAGGTCAAAGACCATGATGGAGGTGCTGCTGGAATCAGTGAGCCTCAGGGGAAGTAAAGGAGAAGCACAATAGTGTTTAGTAATCAGAGTCTTCAGAAGCCCTGTGGTGTTGGGTATCATTTTTCATTTTCCCCAAACTGTCATGGGTGGGGTTGGTTGGTTGTTTCGCTGGTTGGTTCAGTGTTTGGATCGTCGTTTAGTTGGTTGCTTGTTTGGTGCGTTTCGTTCATTGTTTGGCGATTTCATCCACTCGTTTAAGTTACAGCTACATCAAACACGAAAAAAACAAAGGCAATTTTCCAAGCAGGAAGCAGCTGAAACATGGCCACGAAATGAAAGATCAACTTTTATTCATTTTGAATTATTAAAACAACTCACGACACAATTCTGATTTATTTTCTTCAACTGATTTCCCCCCCCATTAATACAGACGATTTCGTTCCTCTGATTCATATTTAATATATTTATTTCAGATTCTTTTGTGTATTTTTGCTACACAGGATTTCATTCATCTAAAGTTAATTTGACTTGTATTAATGTACTTATAATGTACTTAACATGTTTTCTGCCACATCTTATTTTTTAAGCAATTTACATACTTTCATATTCATTTTATTTAGAAGTGCTTTTATTTTTTTCACAAAAATAGTTCTATTTGTTTAAATCTTACTAATGCGCTCTCTCTCTCTCTCTCTCTCTCTCTCTCTCTCACACACACACACACACACACACACACATATATATATATATATATTTTTTTTTCCCCCAATTCCATACCTTTTCCTTCATCTCACTTCATAATAATAATAATAATAATAATAATAATAATAATAATAATAATAATAATAATAA
>JAAIIK010021729.1:0-12007 GCA_014706435.1 Silurus glanis
AATAAATAAATAAATAAATAAATAAATAAATAAATAAATAAATAAATGTATTAATTATTAAATGTCCATAAATTTACAAAAACTATAAAATTTGTAATGAAGACAAAAAAATCAATTGAACAGTCACAATAATGAACAATGCAAAAAGAGTAAAGAAATTTTAAAAAAAGTAAAAAAACAAAACAAAAAAAAGTTTTTAAAAATAAATGTCTTGAAGTCACAAAAATGACTATTTATTTATTTATTTATTTATTTATTTATTTATTTATTTTATTTACTTATTTGACAATATCTAATTAAAATGTATGCCATTTGGCAGATGCCCTTATTTAAGGTGACTTACAAAAATTGCATATTATATATAACCCCAGTTAAAAAAAAAGTTGGGACACTGTGTAAAATGAAAAAAAAAAAAAACAGAAATCAATTATTTACAAATCTCGTAAACTCATATTTTATTCACAATAGAACACAGAAAACATATAAAATGTTTAAACTTAGGAAATGTACCATTTTAAGGTAGTTTTGAATTTGATGGCTTGCATTAGGTCTCCAAAAAAAGTTGGAACAGGCCAACAAAAGTCTGGAAAATGTAAGTATTATTTAAACTAAACAATTACAAATTTATTTTTTAACTAATTAGGTTAATTGAGAACAGGCCAGTAACAAGATAGAAACAAGAGTATAAGTAGTGTGGAGGAGAGGAAACCAGCCATTAGGGTTGCGTTAGGCCGGGCATCCAGCGTAAAACATGTGCCAAGTCAGATATGAGGAACACGATACAGAATTTCATACCGGATCGGTCGAGGCCCGGGTTAGCAACGACTGCCACAGGTATCGTTATCCAATCGTTATGGAAAGTGGGCTACTGTTGGCTGAAGGAGGAGGTTTATGGATGTGGTGAGGAAAGACATGCAGATAGTTGGTTTGCAAGCGGCAGATGTAGAGGACAGGGGGTATTGAGTCTGATGATCCGCTGGGGTGACCCCTAATGAGAGAAGCTGAAAGAAAAAGAAGAAGAAAACATAGTATAGAGGAATAAATAAAAAAAGTCTCTCAGAAGTCAAGGTGGGCAGACTCATCAATACTACAGACTCAACTGTAAAAAAATTCTCTAATCTAAACAAAATTTTGAGGAATAACAGTTTACGACGTGCAAGCAAAAAGATTTAAACTACTGAAACACATGTAAACGTGTTGCCAAATTGGGCACAAGAAATATACTTCCCAGAAGCCACTGCAGATCTATGTTTTTTCCCTGACTGTTATTGCACCTGTGTCATGTTGTGGGTTAATGAGCATTAATATTTGGTCACACCCTGTGACACACTGCACTGGGCTCATGTTTGAATTTGCATCCTGCTCCTGTCCTCGTATCACATGACAAATGAGGGCGAAAATGTAAATGGGAAGAATGCTGAACACTGAACGTTGCTATGTAAAAATTTAACAAACTCAGTGTGAGTGTGTGAGTGTGTGTGTGTGTGTGTGTGTGTGTGTGTGTGTGTGTGTGGTGTGTGAGTGTGAGTTTGTGTGTGTTTGTGGGTGTGTGAGTGTGTGTGTTGGGGTGGGTTTGGGTTTAACCTGTTTAAGTCTTATATCACAAGAATTTGGACTGCTGCAGGTAAAAGGAAGTTGAAGGATAGAGGACGATAGAGGACAGTGATGAGGTGCAGCAGGCATGGTTTCATATCCTCCAGCTGCTTTTAAAAAGATCTTTCTCAATTTTTCATAGTGGGTTTTTATAAATTTCAGCGCTCATGTGTAGGAGCCGAACACTTCCTACAGCAAGAGAGACAGCGAGAGAGATGAGACACCTGAATTTACTTTTAAATTCAATTTTAGACACTTCATACTCTTCCTTTATTTCTCTCTCTCTCTCTCTCTCTCTCTCTCTCTCTCTCTCTCTCTCTCTTTTACCCACACACACACACACACACACACACACACACACACACACACACACAAATACATTTCTGTAGCCTATTGGTGCAAATATATGAGCTGGCCATTTGACAGGCCACAAATTGTAGAGGATATTAAAAGTCTTGGGTATTGTGGTTCAGTTCTGCCGGGAGCAGAATAAGACTTCTCATCATAACTGTCTATGTTCCAGCTCTCCAGCATCCATCTCCCTGTTCATCTCTTCTCATTGCGTCTCATCTCACTCTTCCTCTCACACTGCCCACACCGCAGAACGGAACTGAATGAAACTGAGGATTTGTTGTGTATGTTATTGAATGTTAAGGTGAAGCCTCTTCTCTCTGAGCACTGCACCTTTGATCTCTACTCTGACAGAATAAAAAAAAAAAAAGACAGAAGCCTTTATCCAGACATCCGACCTGACAGCTTCAGCTCTTTACAGAATAACCTTACCACAGTGTCACAATGGGAACATACAAATGCTACCTACAGCAAAGAACACAGGCTATAGGATGCTATTTATTATTTCTAACTCATTTGATTTCCCATCACTAGACCTCATTTAACAGTATTAGATCTGCCTCATGTAATCACCCACGGTGGTGGTTTTTAGGTGGTTTTTACACTGAACACATTTGCTGCAATTTAAATGCGAATCTCCTTTCAGAACTGGTCTGGATTCACACTCAGTGATTCTATAGAACCCTTGTATATTTATGTTGCGTCATCAAAAATGTGCATGTAAAACACAATTTGAATAATCCTTTGTTTCAAATTGTTTATCATTTTGGTGCTATTACGCATGGTAAAGTGATCAAAACTTGCATCTGTGTACACTACAAGGTATAATTCATCAGATTTCCAGGAGAAGGCAGCTTTCTACCACTCTCAAAGTGTTATTTAATGAGACAGCTGACTGTAAAGAATTCATAGTACATGCTTGTTGTGGAATCTAATGATATTATTCTTAGCTAAAACAGATGCCAGTCCAAATTAAAACCACCTCCTACAGGTACATTTTGCTTTAGATACTATGGTTCGCCATGACTGCTTTCAAATAATAAATTTTTCATGTGCATCATGCTCTGTTTTAGGCCAAACTGTCAGGGTGAAAGCGCCATTCCAAGTCCAAGTCAAAGGCCATGGAAAGCTGAAAATGACAAAATGGCACCTAAACAGTGAATATGAAAGAGTCCCTCCTAAATGCACCAGTAATGCAGCTCAGTCATTATTGCAATTTTTATAGGGTGCTTTTACTTTTGTCCTAATGCCTAGTGATTATTTAATCAATAATTAATGGATTTGGTCCAAATTGGTTTCTTTCAAATTCATTTATGTGGAACGTCCTCATTTCATGAAATGTTCATTCAATTTGAATTTGGCAGTATAATCTGTATACTGTATGAAAATTCAACGTAATTATGTTTCACCTTAGCAAATAAAGCCCACACATACTTATAGAAAAGCATGTATGCATTTACAGTGTATATATTTACAGTGTATGCAGTGTTTACAGCGTATATAGTGTTTATACAGTGTTTACAGTGTATGCAATTACAATGTATGCATTTACAGTGTATATTCTCAATCTACTTATTTTTGTAAAGTTACCTTTTTGACAGCATCCAGTGGTACATTTATGGCATTTGGCAGATGCCTTTATCCAGAGTGACTTACAACTGAGCAGTTGAGGTTTAAGGGCCTTGCTCAAGGGCCAGTGGTATCTTGGTGGTGCTGGGATTTGAACTTGTGACTAGATTCAATTTGATTAAATTTTTTTATCATTGCACAAGTTATATTACAAGGCAACAAAATGCAGTTAGCATCTAACCAGAAGTGCATTGGTAGCAGTGTAAAATATTTACATATGTACATGTACATTTGCGGCATTTGAATACAAGCCTGCGCTGACAAGCTAGCACCGGTGTTCACTGAGATATTCAACCTCTCACTGGAACAGTCTGTTGTCCCCTCATGTTTCAAACAGTTCACCATTGTTCCTGTCCCAAACAAACCCCAGCCCGCCTGCCTTAACGACTATCGCCCTGTAGCTTTCACCTCAGTAGTGATGAAGTGCTTTGAGAGACTGGTCAGAGACTTCATCACTAGCTTACTACCAGACACACTGGACCCACTACAGTTCGCGTACCGTCAGAACCGTTCTACTGAGGATGCCATTGCTTATCTCCTCCACACCACGATGAGCCACCTGGACCAAAGAAATGGGAATTTTACAAAGATACATTTTGTGGACTACAGTTCAGCATTTAACACCATAATTCCCTCCACACTCACCTCTAAGTTGGAGGTCCTGGGACTCAGCCTGCCGCTGTGTCAATGGATCTCTAACTTCCTGACAGACAGACCACAAACCGTACGGGTGGGAAAACACACTTCATCCACCCTCACCCTCAGCACTGGAGCTCCCCAGAATTGTGTTTTGAGCCCCCTGCTGTACTCACTGTACACATACGACTGTGTGGCCACTTCCAACTCCACCATCATCAAGTTTGCTGACGATACCGTTGTGGTGGGCCTGATCTCCAACAACGACGAGACGGCCTACCTACAGGAGGTTGATCATGGACTTCAGCAGGAAGCAGGAGCAGTCATACCAACCGCTAAACATCAGCGGGACCCCAGTGGAGAGAGTGGACAGTTTCCGGTACCTAGGTGTTCACATCACACAGGACCTGTCTTGGTCCTGTCACACCAACACCCTGGTGAAGAAGGCCCGGCAGCGTCTGTACCATCTGAGACGCTTAAGGGACTTTAAACTACCCTCTCAGGTGCCTAAGACTTTCTACACCTGCACCATTGAGAGCGTTCTGACGGGTAGCATCACTTCCTGGTTCGGGAACAGCACCATGCAGGACAGACAAGCCCTCCAGAGGGTGGTGCGTTCAGCTGAACGTATAATCCACACCGAGCTCCCTAACCTGCAGGACATCTACAGCACGCGGTGCCGGACCAGAGCCAGGAAGATTATGATGGACCTCAGCCATCCCAATAATGGACTCTTTTCTCTGTTGTGGTCAGAGAAACGCTTCCGCTCCCTGAAAGCGAACACAGAGAGAATGAGGAGGAGCTTCTTCCCGCAGGCCATTCGGAGTTTAAACCAGGAGACACCCAGGATCTAAAAACTGGCCCACTCTCTCCATCATCAAACTTCTTCTCTGTACATATCTCACCTTTCGCACCACGACACTTTAAACTCTGGACTCACACAGCACAGTGCACTTTATATTTTACACCACACCATTCCGCACACGGACACTTTATGAGCATTCTTCACCACACCATACCGCACACGGACACTTATGGACATTTTACACCACACCATACCGCACACGGACACTTATGGACATTTTACACCACACCATACCGCACACGGACACTTTATGGACAATCTAAACCACCTTAAATTGTTTATTGTTTACTGTTGTTTACTGTTCACTGCCATAAGCATTTTTTTTTGCATATACATATTTTTCTCTCACATATATATCTATCTTAATATCTTATATATTCTTATATTTTATATTTTATTTTATATAGTTTTTATACTTTATTTATCAGTCTTTTTTTTTGTATTATTTTTCTCCCCATCCTATTCCCTCATGCCAGACCGTTGTAATAAGCATTTCACTGCATGTCGTACCCTATATGTATGTGTATGTGACAAATAAAATTTTATTTGATTTGATTTAGCAGATGTTTTTGTCCAGAGCGACATACAAAAGTGCTTTGAGTCTTTAGTAATGAATAACTCTATACATGGAACACCAGATTACAAATTTAAGAAAAATCAGACCACAAATCTTGATTTTTACAAAGCGAATTTGGAAAGTGCTTATTTAAGTGTTTCAGGAAAAGGTAGGTCTTCAACCATTGTTTAAAAATAGCCAGGGACATCTAGGAGAAGTTCATTCCACCACCTTGGTGCCAGAACAGAGAAGAGCCTTAAAGTATAAACAGAGAAGCCTTAAAATATGTGTACAAGTTGGTAAGGCTATGATATATATAAATAATGACAGATGAATGAACAATATGAAATGAACAATTTGAATATAAATAAACAGTACATGGAAAGGTGATTATACACCATGTAGGAGATATTGTCAACTGTGTTTATGAAAAAGTTGTATACATCTGCAAAATGATATGCAGAGTGCAAAAAGAAAGCTATTATGTACAGTGTGTGCAACATATGCAACGGTTATTATAGTGCAATTTTAAATATTACAGTATAAAGTGTATTATGAGCAATGCAACACAGAGAAAGGTGACGCAGTGTGAAGTTTTTAGTTCAGTGTGGGTGTCTGAGTTGGGTTTCAATGGTAGTTAGGGGTGGAGGGTAGGTGGTGCTACTGGGGTGAAGAGTTCAGCATGGAAACAGCTGTGGGGGAAAAACTGTCTCTGTACCTGCTTGTTTTGGTCTGAAGGCTCCTGTAGTGCCTCCCAGAGGGCAGGAGGGCAAACAGTCTATGGGCAGGATGCGAGAAGTCCTTTGTGATGCTGTATGCTTTCCTGAGACAGCGTTTCCTGTAAATGTCAACAGTCTTTGGGAGTAAAGTTTCCACAATGCGTTTGGCAGTTCTCACCGCCATCTGCAGCGCTTTCCGGTCTGACCCAAAGCTGTTTCTATACCTGACTGTAATACAGCTGGTCAGAGTGCTCTTAATAGTGTAACGGTAGAATTTTACCAGGATATCTAAAGAAAGATGGTTCTTTTTGAGAGCCCTCAGGAAGAGGCGCTGGTTAGCCTTGTTGACCAGGAGAGGTGTGGATCCCCAGGAATTTGAAGCTGGTGACACAGTCTACTACTACTAAATTAAGATGGATGGGTGTGTGTGCGGCACGATGGAGATGATCTTAAAGCAGGTGGTCACAATCACTTGGACTAGGGACAGGTTGAATAAATCTATTAGGAGCCCCACCAGCTATTCAGCACATGCTCTGAGGATGCATCCGGGAACGCCATCAGGCCATGCATCTTTCCGTGGATTGATCCTGCTCAGCCCCAAGCTGACATCAATTTGGGAGAGTGTAATAGACTGGTGGTCCACATGGAGCTTGACTTTGGTTGCTGACTCCCTTTCAAAATGAGCATAGAAGTTGTTTAGCCGATTAAGAGATGAGATATTGATGGTTGGGGTGGTTAACAGGCTTGCAGTCATGATGGCCAGGCTGCCCTGCCACATATGCTGGGAGTTGGAGTTGGAGAGGTGTTTCTCAATCCTCAACTTGTAGCAGTACTTGGCCATCTTAATGCCCGCCTCAGGTTAGTCCTGGCTGCACTGTAGGCTTTTGCATAACCAGATCTGAATGCAGCGTTGTGGGCCTTCAGTAAAAGGTAAACCTCTCTGTTTATCCAGGGCTTCCTGATGGACTTCCAATCCAGAGTCCAGTGCATTAGCCACTGAGCTACCACCTCCCATCCCACAGGTAAAACTGCTATACACAGAATTGAATGGAATTGAATATCCCAGCTTGATAGGCAGCTAGAGTCAAAGCACAGGGACAGCCATGCAGTTGCAGCTTGGCAGTTTTGTGGATTTAACCCTGTCCTTTCAATGAGTAATCCATTGTGTTATTAATTAAACTACCATCTTATCATCTCTGTAGAAAAAGTCAGATATTTCTTATGTCTAATCTCTTAAATCTAATCTATTAAAGTGTGTGGTTAGATGATTCTCTGTTGGATTTACGCTGAAATAGATAGTAAGGTTTTGCTCTTCTTTTGCAACGTTTTATTAAGGTTTTGCTTTGCATTTTGCAGAGATTATGCTGACCTAGGGGAATGCAATTCATATAAACATTTAAAAGATTTTACTTTGCGGTCAAGTTGTTGTCAGTTGTATAATCTGTCATAGAAATTTGTTGCACTAAATTTCACTGTAGCAAGAAAATGCAAGTAATGTACAATGTAAGTGCCTCCACATACCTTGAGTACCATCCATCTTCGTTTAGCATGTGAAATGAATTGCAAAAGACTGGTGTGACTTTTACTTCATACTCTTTTGTGTAATCCTCACTTTTAAAGATATGTAACTATTTGGTGTGCTTCAGCATATTATATATCTACCGTATTTTTCGGACTATAAGCCGCTACTTTTTTCCCACATTTTGAAACCCGCGGCTTAAACAACGAAGCGGCTAATTTATGAATTTTTCCTGGGTTTTTCCTGGTTTCACAAACTTCAAGCCAAAAAACTGAGCGACATAACATTAGACCAATGAAATTTCCGAACGGAAACGAAAAAACGCACCTCACCTGTGTTCTGAGCTGCACGGCATTGGGAGAAAAACCAAGAGGAGTGGTGTCGGTTCCTGCCGTGGGCGGAATATGCCCAAAACTCGCTCCGTCAGGACTCCACTGGTCTCACTCCGTTTCAGTGCGTGCTAGGTTTCCAACCACCCCTGTTCCCCTGGTCGGACGAGCCGTGTGACGTGCCTGCCGTAGACTTCTGGTTTCGAGAGAGCAGCCGGGTTTGGGAGTCCGCACACACCCAGCTGCGCCGGGCCATCCGCAACACCCGCCGACACGCGGACGCCCGGCGGCTCGACGCCCCGCCTTTCCGTCCCGGGGACCAGGTGTGGTTGTCCACTCGGGACCTGCGGATGAAACTGCCCTGCCGTAAGCTGAATCCCCGGTTCGTGGGGCCCTTCAGGGTCTTGGACCGGGTCAACGACGTGACCTACCGGCTGGAACTGCCGCCGAGGTACCGCATACACCCCACATTTCATGTGTTGCTTCTGAAGCCCTGTGTCTCTCCTGTCTCTCGCCCTCCAGGTGGCCCCCCGGCGCCCGTTCAGCCAGAGGTCGTGGACCAGCCCGGGGTCTACGTGGTGAGAGAGGTGCTGGATTCCAGGTGGCGTGGGGGTCGCCTCGAGTACCTGGTGGACTGGGAGGGGTTCGGTCCAGAGGAGCGGTCTTGGGTGGCGCGACAGGACGTGCTGGATCCGGCGCTGCTGGCGGAGTTCCATGCTTCGCACCCTCGGCCGAGGGGTCGGCCTCGTCGCCGGGTTAGGTCGTCTGGTGCCGTCCCTGGGGGAGGGGGTGGTGTCAGGGAGCTCCCTGCTTCCTCGCCTGTGCGCACCCCGCCCGTCCGGAGCTCATCACCGGCATACTAAGGCGGCACACCTGGCTCTCATTAACCGCCTGCCTACTTAAACCCTTCACTCCCCACTCACAAGCATCCGTTATTGTTCCTGTTGGACTCTATGATTGTGTTCTCTGCGTGTTTTTCATTAAAAACCCGTTGTTTTTCATTTTGGCTCTCGCTTCGTTTGCTCGCGCCTGACAGGTGCGCTTTATAGTCCGGAAATTACGGTACAACTTCCAGTCTTTTCTGTTTGTTTGTTTTCTGTTTATCTGAATGTTTATTTATTTATTTTCCTATGAATTTCCCTAAATTAAAAAATAATTTGGCCTTGTATTGAATGTATGATGCTTTACTAGGCAGTACTGTTGTGTTTACATCAGTAGATGAGCATGAGATTCATTGCAATGTGTGTTTTCTCCACACAAATGCAGCCTCTGTTGCAAAAATGTGTCACAATTTATTTACAAAGCTTAAAAATGTGCATGGGAATTGAATACATTCAGGGCAAGGGTAATCTCCTGTAAATCAGATTTTTATCCAAACTCTTTCTGTAAGTGATATGGAAACAATAGTGATGAGAAACTGGATCTCAGAGGGTGAGCTCGGTTATTGGGATTTTCCAGTCCGCCTTAATCGCTGTCAGATCCAGAATGACAATATAAGCATCTGTTTGCAACAAAAACAATAGGCATTATTCCATTGTGTTTGTTCCACTGTCTCTCAGCTGTGAACTCTCCAGGAGGAGAAATGCTGTTGGGAACGTCTCTGTGTGTGCATCTGCAGCCAAATGTTTGTGCGTTCTTCATTTCTAAAACTTTCACTAGCTGGGAGTGAAAGCGGTAAGCAGGAAGCATGACTGTAACGACACATTTTCTGCTTTTGTTGGATTATAACACCGTGTATGTTGAGTGACAGTTAACACAGGGCATCATGCAGGTGCTTGCTAGGCAGATCACTCCATTAAAGCCGGTTACATGGCAACAGAGAGATGAAACATTCCCGGGTTTAAAGGTATCCCTACTTTCTGTTGTCTCTCAGCAGGACTCCATCTGTCGCTTTCTCTCTGCTCTTGTCTCCACGGGAGGCCCGAAACTAATGTAAAACACCGTTTTCTCCTTCACCGCATTCCAGAGAACAGACGTTTGGCACTTTTGATGCAGCTTCGACTTTGTTTCCCTTTTACAGCCTCACTAATGAGAATTTGAAACTCTGGGAAGAAAAAAGTGTATTCGCCACATCTGAGAGCATTTGTTCACTCTGTTCATCTGTTTATAAATATGGAAATATGAGAAATGTGGTGTGGAAAGACGTGAACATCAATCCATTTATTTTTCCATTTTAAAGAAACGCAGTGTGGTGAGATCCATACAGTCTGCTGAATAAAATATACTAATGACTCCCCCTTGTCTCATTTAAGACTTTCACTGCCTATTGATTAAACAAAAATTACACACTTGTGGGTGTGGCTGTCTGACATGAAGCTTAATTAATAGTTCAGAGTTAATTTAATTTTCAATAACAATGATGTACAAAAGTGTTCTTTTCTTAGCAATTTTCCTACTGTTACATGTTTTACTGTTACACTCAATCTTGTTCCTCCTGCCCCTCTTATGGTCTTTGGAGACAACATCCCATCTGACAAGCTTCAGTTCTCTTATCTTTTTCCTCTTCAGCATTCAAGCCATGGTTTCGTCAAGCTAACACTGTTTGGCCCTTGAGCAAGGCACTTAAACCTCTGTGTTCCCGGCACTCACTGGTATATGCAAAGAAAATAATTTCACTGTGATGTAATGTATATGTGACAAATAAAAGCTCTTCTTCTCTTCCATGCTACCCCAATCTTCATCTCCAGTCATAATTCGGTGTAATTTACTATTATCCTACCTATACCGGTGCAACCCAGATGAGGATGGGTTCCCTCTTGAGTCTGGTTCCTCTTAAGGTTTCTTCCTTATGCCATCTCGGGGAGTTTTTCCCTGCCACAGTCGCCACCAGCTCGCTCATCAGGGACAAACTTACACTTATAAAGAACATCTTCATTATTTATCACCACATTATCTGTTTAAATCTGCTTTGAGACAATGTTCATTGTTAAAAGCGCTATACAAATAAAAATGAATTGAATTGAAATGAATATTCTACTTACATCTAGCTATCAATATTTCTCACCTACTCCCTAAACCTTCACTCTGTCCCTCTTTTCACTGTAGATTCCTGCACTCTTTTATTCCTTCCTAACCCTGAAACTTTTTCCTCTCTACCATTGAACTTATACAGACACCTTCCTCTCTTCACTTTCATCATCCTTGGCTAATCCTTGGACCTTCACTGTTCTCTGTTTTCTAAACACAGAAAGTCATTATGCTCTGCTTCTTGGCTTTTGGACATAATACTCATCAATTGGAGAGCAGCAGAGAGAACGTGGAAAAGATCATATCTTGCTATTGATCTGACCATGCTCTCCTGTCCAAATATTCATTTGAAGTGACCTTTGCTAAGACTTTCTTCTATAAACAAAAGCTGAACGCATCTACACACGATACACACAAACACACAATGCACCTTTACTTCACTGATCAACCCATCAGCTTCTACTGCTCTATCCTTCTTGACTGCTGAAGATTTTGCCACCGTCTATGAAGTGAAGACTGGGACCCCAGACCGTCACCCCTACCCCAACTTCTACCCTACACACTCAGTTCTCTCTCTCATTTACACATTTTTCTAATCTATCAACAAAAGAGATCCTGCAATTCATATGAATCTGCAATTCCACCACTTGGCATTCATCAATACTATTATCAATGACTCCATAACACCTGATCATGTTCCTATCACATTCAAGAGAACTAGGGTTATTCCCATCCTCAAGAAATACACTCAGACATCAACAACAACTGTCCATTATCACTTCTATTTGTTTTTTCCATATATATATATATATATATATATATATATATATATATATATATATA
>JAAIIK010021732.1:0-22189 GCA_014706435.1 Silurus glanis
ATATATATATATATATATATATATATATATATATATATATATATATATATATATATATAATCAACTGTCTATCTCTTACAGAACAGCCTCTAACTTTCCAACCAGTCTGGCAAAACATTGCACAGAGGCAGCAATCATTGAAATCTAAAGACTTTTTCGTAGCAGTTAGAGCTTTACTTCTGATTTACAAAAAACACTGACACTGAAGACTCCTTCCATAAAAAGAGAATATTTACCATATCAACAATTATACATAATGTTTCTGGTTAAATAACTTTTAAAAGAATCTGTTTTTTGTTTGCTTTCCACATTAATCACAAATTCAGTTGAGTTACATAAAAACAAACTATAGAGCTCTAAACCCTATGGAACACCTTTTGGATGAATTGGAATGTTGACTGCATCCCAAGCCTCCTCACCCTACATTAGTACCTGACTTTACTAACATTCTGTTGGCTGAATGAATCTCCACAAATCTCCACAAACACACTCCAAAACCAAAAGAGTGGAAGTTATTATAACAACAAATGAGGACTAAATGGGATGTTCAAAAAACACATACAAATCTTATGGTTCTTTATCCATATAGCATATGTATCTACAGTTCGATGTAGTAGAAACAGTGTGACTTATTATTTCTATTTATGGCATTTGGCAGACAAACTTATCCATAGTGACTTACATTTAAGTTGTACACCTGTGATATTGAGTGTTAATGACCTTGCTCAAGGGCCCAGCAGTGGCAACTTATTGGTGGTGTGATTTAAACCCATGACTTTCTAATCAGAAGTTTAACATCTTATCCAATGAGCTACTCAAATTAAATATTTTACAGTGATTGTGATGAAATTAGATGGTTCATAAATATTGTTAAAAAAATTGTTAATAAATATTAGTTTTGATGTTTTACGTATGTGGTCATGTAAACCAGGGTCCTCACTACAAACTTACATACTATATACAGATTCATGACTTATGAAGCAATGGAGCTGATAGATATGACAGAAAAAACTAGCAGTTTAATCACTAGATGAGAGCTACTTACATTTATCTCATTCATACAACTGAGCATCTATGGGGTTAAGGGCCCAGGAGTGGCAGCTTGGCATGGCTAGGATTTGAACTCATAACCTTCAGAGCCCACGTTCAGTACCTTAACCAATAAGCTACCACATCCCCATGATGAGTGATCAGTGAGATCATGTGTTGTGCTGGGGTTGATAGGTAGTGTATTCTGGCTCTGAATTTAGCACTAACATACCAGACTGATGACCAGGTATCTAATTTCAATTTTCAGAGCATGTTTGCAATATAACATTATTACATTATTTTACTTTATAATATAGCTATGCATGGACAGAGCCTGCCTAGGTGGGAGATCAAGTCCCTGTGTAAGCTGTTACTATAGAAACCATATCAAATTAGAACAAACTCACTGATTTGAACCTGTTGCTGCTGAAATACTGTCAGAGCTGCTGTTATATAAAATTAATAACATCTTCTGACCAATCGGGATCAGGAATTCATCAGCAAGGCGCTATAAATATGTTTAATGGATGTGCAGAGTCTTGAAAGAAATGGAGAAGGAATGGCGTTAATATGTTCTACAGTTATAGTTATTATTTATGGGCTCGTTTTTATCGCAGTTGTGTTTCAATCACCGTACATGACTTGCATTACACAAACCATAAAGGCTAATGGAGAACCATCAGAAGTTAAAACTAATGATTATTTTGCTTTTATTGCTGGTTTTATTGCTTTTCAAACTGTGAATGGCTCTGAAGCTCTGATTAACTTGACAGCCTTGATAAGCATTTTAAACAGGATAAACGTGATGTGACAACGAATAATTATTTTCATTTATTTAGGTGTGGGTTTTTTTTATAAACAGATAAATATTTTTAAAAGCATTTTATTTTTTTATTATAACATTATCATCACATACAGTATAACAAAATAGTATTAAAAGGGAAGGAAAATGACAGACGAGAATGTGTAAAGATATTATTATTATCATTGTTATTTATTATATGATTTATAATTTATCAGTATAATATATTTAGTATTATATTTTTTATATTCTTATTATTAGGGAAAAGTGGTAGCTCCCTGGTTAAGGCTCTGGGTTACTGATCTAATGGTCAGGGCTTCAAGCCCTGTTATGGCCAAGCTGCAACTCTTGGGCCCTTCACCAAGGCCTTTAACCTCTATGTGCTCCAGGAGCTCTGTATCATGGTTGAAACAGCTCTCAGACCCCAGCTTTTTAACTTTGCTGGGATGTGTGAAGAGCTGAGCTGTAATGTACATGTGACAAGTATAAAAAATATTTGTTAATATGTGTTATGGCCTGAGTGTTTGTTCCATACTTGGGCCTTAATTTAATTTATTAGTCTAATATAATTAGCACTTGCCATTCAGATGTGCTTTGTGGACCAGATGTGCTTTGTATAATGAGTGTTGTCTTCAAAGTGTTGCATCCAATCCAGAGAGTATTCTTGCTTTATACCCAGGATTCTTGTAATATGCTTTAGATCCACCTCAATCCTGACCAGGATAAGTCAGTAAGAGTGAGTAGAATGGGTGGAAATGAAAGGTTCTCGTCATACAGTATGACTATTAAAAAAAAAAAAATTATCTTACAGTCTATTAAATCTGTTGAAAATTTACAAATAACAAAATAATTATATGCATAGTTGTTTATTTATTTATTTTTATTTGTTTTAATTATTATTAAAGTGAAGGTGATGGACAGGATGATGGACGAGGTCAAACAGAAGTCTCCATGGACTATGATATTTGTGGATGATATTGTTATTTGTGGTGGGAGTGGGGATCAGGTGGAGAAGAGCCTGGAGAGGTGGAGGTATGCGCTGGAGAGAAGGGGAATGAAAGTCAGTAGGAGTAAGACAGAGTACATGTGTGTGAATGAGAGGTAGGGCAGTGGAGTGGTGCGGTTGCAGGGAGAAGAGGTGGTGAAGGTGGAGGAGTTCAGGTACCTGGGGTCAACAGTGCAAAGTAATGGAGAGTGCGTTAGAGAAGTAAAGAAAAGAGTGCAGGCAGGGTGGAGTGGGTGGAGAAGAGTGACAGGAGTGATTTGTGATAGAAGAGTATCTGTGAGAGTGAAAGGGAAAGTTTATAGGACTGTGGTGAGACCTGAGATGTTGTATGGATTAGAGACAGTGGCACTGAGTAAAAGACAGGAGGCGGAGCTGGAGGTAGCAGAGCTGAAGATGTTGAGGTTTTCGTTGGGAGTGACGACGATGGACAGCATTAGAAATGAGTTTATTAGAGGGACAGCACATGTAGGACGTTTTGGGTACAAAGTGAGGGAGGCGAGATTGAGATGGTTTGGACATGTGCAGAGGAGGGACATGGGGTATATCAGTAGGAGAATGCTGAGGACGGAGCCACCAGGAAGGAGGAAAAGAGGAAGACTAAAGAGGAGGTTTATGGATGTGGTGAGGGAAGACATGCAGGTAGTTGATTTGAAAGAGGCAGATGTAGAGGACAGGGGGGTATGGAGACGGATGATCCGCTGTGGCGCCCCCTATTGGGAGCAGCCGAAAGAAGAAAAAGAAAGTAAAGATGAAGATCACTATGAGCTTCAGCTCAGACCTACAGTAAACAGTAAACAGAAAAATACCCTCATTATGTTGCCAGTTCACTTCAGGACCTGAGGACACCATGCACACACACACACACACACACACACACACCTATGGACCTATGGGTAATTTATTGCAGCCAATATGCCAAGTTTTGGTGGGACTATGTAGAAACACATTTAGCTATAAAAATTCATCCTCAGGTTTAGGTAAGTAAATGATATTGTTAGTTAAATGTTCTTTAATAATTGTATATGTATGTGTATGAGTGTAAACTGTATCTTTATATTTGCATTATGATTAGAACTTGCTAAACAATACACCTACATATAAATGTAACTTCCTGCCTATCTACTTTTAATTCCAGTTTTTCACTTTTTTCTTGTGTGCTATTTTTTTTAATTCTTTCCTACTTACCTCATATCTTTCTTTTTTTCTGTGTTTCTGCATGTACATGTTTGCTCTTGATTGTGTGTGCGTGAGTGTGTGTATTACACTGTGTGCATGTGTGCTCATACATGTGTGTGTGTGTTTGTGCATGTGTGCACATACATGTGCCTGTGCCTGTGTGTGTGTGTGTGTGTGTGTGTGTGTGTGTGTGTGTGTGTTTGTGTAATGAAGATCTATTCAGATCTAGGCTAGATCTATTCAGATCTAGGCCATTCAGATCTAGGCTTTCATTTGCAATGTTGCATCATATCCTGTGCTGCTCACATCTGGACTTGTTTCTGTGATCTGATGTGTTTATGCACAAGGCCTCTCTGAATCAGCAGTATCGTGTGTGCGTGTGTGTGTGTGTGTGTGTGTGTGTGTGTGTGTGTGTGTGTGTGTGTGTGTGATAGAGAGAGAGAGAGAGAGAGAGTGTGTGTGTGTGTGTGTGTGTGTGTGCGTGTGTGTGTGTGTGTGTGTGTGTGTGTGTGTGTGTGTGTGTGTGTGTAGGTGTGTGTGTGTGTGTGTGTGTGTAGGTGTGGCATATTCTACAGCCAGAATAACACCCACACACTAGGAGTGTTTTTCACTCAATTCCAGACCATTACTCCAGTACTAGAGTGTTTTTTGAAAACAGAAGCTGAAGCTTTCGAACTCTTTCCCACAAACAGACTTCCTGATCTTCTTTTTATGTGGCTCCAAACTGCAGCTCATATTGATCTTGAGCTTTACTTTAATAACAGACTGTAAAATATATATTTTTAAGTCACACGATCAGAACCTTTTATTTCCACCTTTAAGCAACCTCTTATCCTGGTCAGGGTTGAGGTGGCTCTGGAGAACACTGGTTGTAAAGCAGGAATACTCTTTGGATCAGACACAACCCTTTGAAGACAACAATAAACTCACAAAGCACATCTGGTCCAGATGCCAAATGCCAAGTACTAATTACATTGCATATTGAATTCAGGGCCAGGTATGGGACAAACACTCAGGCCATTCGATGTATTACTAGCAGAATAATGCTGATTATTGCAGTCAGTGAAATTATTTGGTTCATCAATGAGTCACTTCTGTCAGCTTTTATAATATAGAAACTATTGTTAATGGAATTAAATCTTTTACATATTTATTGTTTACAGAAAACATTTGAGCTTTTGAAAACTTTTTCTCCTTTTTATAAATTTTTTTCTATATTTGATTATCTTTTTCTATACCGTATACTGGTAAATTAATATTTTTTTGTAGGAGGAACATTTTGCAACTACTTAGGTTAACTGGCAACCGGTCAGTAACATAACTGAGTATCAAAAGAGTATCTAAGAGAGTAGTAAAGATGGCCAGAAGTTCATCAATCAGTGAAAACTATGTCTACAAGTTATGGAACAATTGCAGAATAATGTTCCTCAAAATGAAATTGTGCAGACCTTCAATCTCTCATCATTTACAGAACATAATATCATCAAAAAAATGTAAGACATTTCTGTGCACAAGGGACACGAATGAAAATCAGTATTGGATGTCCGTGATCTTCGAGCCCGCAGGCATGGTTCTGTTATTGAAATCACTGCATGGGCTCAGGAATACCCCCAGAAATCATTGTCTGTGAATACAGTTCACCATTTAAT
Organism: Silurus glanis; assembly: GCA_014706435.1. Lineage (NCBI taxonomy): Eukaryota > Metazoa > Chordata > Actinopteri > Siluriformes > Siluridae > Silurus > Silurus glanis. The sequence goes on from JAAIIK010021732.1 coordinate 5,663, forward strand.
CCACAGATGCAAGCTAAAGCTCTATCATGCAGAAAAGGTAGCTATATGTGAACATGATCCAGAAACACTGTTGTCTTCTCTCAGGAAAAGCTACCGGTAATTTAAAATGTACTGAGAGAGGGAAGTTCACTTCAAAATCCAGTGGATCATCTTCCCTTCAGAGTGAAGGTTATTATAACAGTAACACGAAATGTGGAATGAGATGTATGAATCAAGAGACATAAATTCTCACCAGAAAAAAAAACATAAGTCATTACACACATGAATCTGAAAGTTGTGTAGGTGGTGTGATTCCCCCTAGAAGCCCTGCCCACTTATCCTCATTACTTGCATTAGTAATCTTTTGGACAGTGCTTTTGCCTCAACCTCCACGCTCATGTTCTGTCAAAATAATTGTTGATTTAAGATCTTTAAAGTAAAATAAAATCTCACTGTATGCTTTACTTAGCTAACCATAGCCATGTACATAGCTCACATTATATTTATGTAATATTATATAATACATCATTTATATATAAATTATATTTATAAAAAAAAAACACAAATTTGTTATGTTGTAACCTCATACTACAATTATTTAAATAGATTTTTTTCTCATTAATCTACACTTTCTCATAATGATGAAGTGACAACAGAAATATAGAAATTTTTGCAAATGTCTGAAAAAGGAACAGCTAAAATATCACATATACGTAAGTATTCCTGCGATTTGTAACAACACTTGAAATTAAATGTAGGTGTCTCCAGTTTCTCTTGATTACTGCTGAGATGTTTCTACACCTTGATTGGCGTCCACCTGTGGTAGATTAATGAGGAAAAAAATGACTCTGAATGACTCTAGAAGCAGAGTGCAGCATGACAAAACTGACAAAAGTGAAGGGGGTCTGAATACTTTCTGCATGCACTGTATATACAAAAATATATTTGAAATATATAAACATATATGAAAGTAGAAAAGACTCTACGATTTACAATATATCCTTTTCACCTGTCCTGCTAGGTTCTTATTAGTATTAATAAATGCAATGTTTTTGTCTTAGGAAAAAGTTTTAAATGTGCTCTATGTTTTATTTATACACTAAACAGGTATGACCTTGTTGCCCATCAGGTGGGTTCATCTCGATCTCTATCCCCAATCCCATCAACCTGCTCACCAGCAGCCAAACCCAGAGTCTTGATACTCTACATACAGAAACCCAACCGTGTTCTGACTTTGTTTATACTGATTGAACATGTCCGTTATGGTGTTTTCAAAATGTCAGTGTACAGATCACATGTCCACCATGTGGAAGCATTTCACAGTTTATATGAATGGCATATGATTTAAAAACGGATTTTTTTAATGTTACCAGGTTTGCAAAAGCAACAAATAATTATATTTGTATTGTGAAAGCTTTTAGCATCCAGCTAGTTTATATTCTCTGAGTTACTATTCTCCTAGACATTTTAAAGGTTTTCTGTAGTTAGTTAGTCTTTGCTAATGTTTTCCCCATGTTCCATGGTCTGATTCTGTGTGTGTGTGTGTGTGTGTGTGTGTGTGTGTGTGTGTGTGTGTGTGTGTGTGTGTGTGTGTGTGTAAGCGTGTGTGCATATGTGTGTGACCCAAATTTAAAATCTGGATCTAAACATCTGTGTGTGATTTGGAATTAAAGCAGAAGTCTTTGCTGAATCATTTTTGCTCTTTTACTTTCATACTTAAAGATGTAATTCTCTACTTCATATTATGATGACGGCGTACAGTGTTTCAGCTTTTACAAAAAAATTTATTATGTTCTTTAGAATCGTTACACTTAAAAAAAATACAAATAAAAAAAACAAAACAAGCAGGAGATCACAGTCTAATGTGTTTTGCTCAGCTGGCCATGTTGTACTGCACCAGACATCTTATTAAATAACACTGGTTATGTCATTTATTTTCTTTCATTAACTAATCACCCAGTACTAATTTGATTGGCATACTTGTCACAGATGTAAATATTTTCCCTCTGAGTCTGTTTGTTTTCTTTTGCATCATAATGCATTGTTTGGACAGTATGAAATATGAGCTTCATGAACATTTGAGATATGATCAAATAATGAAAAATGAAGAAGCCTGACAGAAAAACAACAACAAACAGAGCAAATGATGGATGCAGGTGATATGCACTAACTCAAGGCCAAATCCATATAGTCTTCACATAAAGGCTAAGGTCATACTAATTACAGCAAATGAAAATGATCTTGCTCCATGGGCTGTTCTTCAAACTGGTAATATGACCAGAAATCTCTAATCCGTTGAGGAATCAGGTTTACAAAGTGATTAATCGATAGCTGGGTTAAAAAAAATATCAATATTTGCAGTGGCACGTTACCATAAGGTCATGTATTCAAATGTTTTCACATGGCCTTGCTCATTACCAGTGAAGGAAAGATCAGGTAATTTTACCGACTACTGACAAAGATCAAACTTTTTTGTTCATTTGAGCAGAATTGAAATTAAAATATGTTTCAATAACCAGCACATCTATTTACTCAAACTTTGATCATGTGCCAAATCATGCAACCTAGATGCCTCTTTTTTACTTGTTCAATTAAATTCAAGTTTTATTTCTGTAGTGTTTTTAACAATGGACATTGTCCCAAAGCAGCTTTACATTGATAAAGAGGTTATAAAGTTGGAATGTATAAGTTTAGTGCCTATAAGTTTGTTTCTTATAAGTATATTGACTGTAAGGAAAAACACACTGACATGGTATAAGGAAGAAACTGAAGGAACCAAGCTTTAAAGAAGCTTTAAAGAAACCTATCTGGTTGGCACAGAATGTCCATTCATTATAGCTTTATTATAATCATTGTTGAGGTGTTCAGATCAGTGATGGGTGTTAAGATGAAGAACAGCTTATGCAAAGCTGAAAAGAACTTCATCTATAGGTAGGGTGTCAGGATGAATCAGGCAAATCCAAAAAAGAAGAAAGGGTCAAGAACTTGTCACATATATATACTACAGCTGAGTGATTCCTTCTTGGCATAGCCAAGCTCGTTAAGTCATTATACATTGCAGAGAGGCCCTTAACCAGCTGTGGTACCTTGGAACTGCTGGGGCTTGAACTCCCAACCTTCAATTCAATTTCATTTGTATAGTGCTTTAACAATGGATGTTGTCCCCAAGCAACTTTACTGAAACCTTCCAATCAGAAATTCACTAACTTCCCCCAAGTACAAAGGCATGAAAACTTGAATGATTACTTTGCCACTTAACTCCATTTTACATTTACTGCATTTGGCCGATACCCCTATCCAGAGCAACTTGTAATTATCTTATTTTACTTAGCAGTTGTGGTTTAAAGTCCTTGCGCGAAGGCTCAGTTGTGGCAGATTTGTGGGACTAGGATTTTAACTCATGACCTACTGATCACAAGTCCAATATCTTAACCATTGAGCTACCACTACCACTGCTGGTCTAAGTGGTTACATTTTTTGTCACTTGACACCCAGAGACACTCTATAAAGCTAAATAAATGTTAATTCTCTCTTCTCCAGTCTGGGTCATTTGGTACTGGGCCGCACAGAAAGAATACATAACTTACATTATTTCCGTTTTATTTATTATCTGATTCCGAACTATGTTTTATTTTGGAAAATTAGCGGATTCTCTCCGCCACATCTGTCTATGATTCACTCTTGATGCATGTCATGATGCCTCGGTCACATGTCTTACCTCCATCCACTACCTTCTGAAAGGGGCTCCGGCCACTAACACATAATACATTACCGCTTAATTCAAATCCCCAAGCGAGCAAAATGAACAAAAACAACACAGTGGATTCACATTTATTATTTAGAAAATACCATTTATATATTTAGAAAATATCAGTTTTTATGCCGGTCGTATCATTTTATTTTGTTGTATTTATCCGCCACACCTTAAAGGCAGGTCCGTGAAAATATTGTCCGACATTAAACCGGTCTGTGGTGCAAAAAAGGTTGGGGGCCGCTGCTGTAAAACATTATTTTGGATTTCACATAACAAATAAACTAAAGGATGCTCTTGTTCATGCTCTGCAATACACAAAATAAATGACTCAGTCAGCTTGTTATTCCAGGGTCATATAAAACATAAAACATAAAATAAATGACTTGTTCATGAAAAAATTATCACTATTCATTACAAAAAAAGAAGAAAAAAACAGGGAATATTAATGGATGTAAATTAACAAAAAAGTCATTGTGAAACTAAATGAAATATTGTCGCTACACTCTGGGGTAAAAATTGGTCAAGGGTTATTTTTAACACAACAGTTTTCCAGATAAAGCAGCATTAGTTTCACTGTTAATATACACCTAATACAGTTTCCTGACATCATGTCCAGCTTGTCGTTTCCAAATATATAAAAAAAAAATACAACTTTAATATCAAATGTTCAAAAATGTATTATTTATATCATATTCATTAATAGCAGGGTTTTATGGAAAACTGTGTATGTGTGTTATTACCACCAAAAGCGGTAAAAAAAAGAAAGAAAAACCACTTAAAAGTTAATTGTTTGTGTAAATAAATTAGTAACTCGAATGAATGAATGCACAGACCAGCCAAGTGCAAAATATGCCACTGCATTATTTTGCTTTAAAAATCATAGGCAATCTTCATAAAATCTCATTTTTTTATATGCAATTTAAGACCTAGAGCACTGCATTAGCAGAGGAAGGGTAATGAATATAAGCATGTTGAGGACAGTGGTAGTTCAGTGTGTAGGGATAGTGGGAATGTGTTGTGTCTCATTAGTGGAGTGAGCCCTTCTATGCAAGGGTGGAGCTGCTTACTCTCAGTGTTATCACTGTTCTCCATAATATCTGTTTAACTTATCTATTTATGTTAGCCAGCCATGTTATTAAAATAAATATAATGTGTATGTGAAATCATTTTTGATAGATGGTTTTGTGTTTGTAATGATATTGCATGTTTATTGTGTTCCATGTGGCATATTTTGTTGTATTATGTTGTGTTTGTGGTTTATTTGTGTAATATTTTGGTTTTATTTTTTCTATTTTGGATAAATCCAACATTTATTTTCCCTGGCTTATGCTGCAGTTTATCTTTTCTTTGTTCAGTGAATTTGTGAACCATGAGCTTACTGTTAAGCTGCTGTTACACCCATATAATTTGCCTTTTATATTCTTCTTCTTCTTTTGGCTTCTCCCATTAGGGGTCGCTATAGCGGATCATCTGTCTCCACACCCCCCTGTCCTCTACATCTGCCTCTTTCAACACAACTACCTGCATGTCTTCCCTCACCACATCCATAAACCTCCTCCTTGGTCTTCCTCTTTTCCTCCTTCCTCACGGCTCCATCCTCATCATTCTCCTACCGATATACCCCATGTCCCTCCTCTGCACATGTCCAAACCATCTCAATCTCACCTCCCTCATCTTGTCCCCAAAACGTCCTACATGCGCTGTCCCTCTAATAAACTCATTTCTAATCTTGTCCATCGTCGTCACTCCCAACGAAAACCTCAACATCTTCAGCTCTGCTACCTCCAGCTCCACCTCCTGTCTTTTACTCAATGCCACTGTCTCTAAACCATACAACATCACAGGTCTCACCACAGTCCTATAAACTTTCCCTTTCACTCTCACAGATACTCTTCTATCACATATAATTTGCATTTTATAACGTTATATATTATAATTTTGAAGTTAAATTTGAATGGATACAGTTCTATTTGCAGTATGTTGCAGTGATGTTTCCATTGTGAGAGTGGCTGAATTGGAAAAAGAGCCTAATAAATGAAAGCTGCTCTGCTTGACGCAACTATGATCTTGGTGTTCTTCTCATTCAGCCCTCACAGCAACACAACTTAGAGACATTTGAGGTAGCACAAAGACCGGAGAGGGTTACAAATGCTTAAAGCTCTGAGCTGATAATCAGAAGGTCGGCGGTTCTAGCCCCAGCTGTGACGGGGGCCCTTGAGCAAGGCCCGTACCCTTGCTGTGGCATTTGAGGGGTGCTGTTAAATGGCTGACCCCGTACTCAGATCATAAATTCATAACAAGTTAGGATCTGCAAAGAAAGGACTTTCACTGTGATGTAATTTATACACGACAAACGAAACCTTCAAATCCTTTCTTCTAAAGTGATCAAGTTTTGTGTAACTTTCTCTAATGACCCAAAAGAACCGTTTTATCAAATGTATTATTCAGTACAAGGACAAGTTTATATTGATCTTTAACAGAATGCAGGATGTGAATGAAAAACACTTTCATTTGAATGTGTGTAAAATTCCTTCAAACAGAATCGAAGCTCCATAAACAAGTCGGTGATGGATATGTTTGTCTGCTCTTTCTTCCTGCCTGTCGTTGTATATGCCCGCTACTCGTAATGGTCTAGAGAATCATGACTTATCTCTTCTGTCAGAGTGATGCATGCCTCAAGCTTATTGAGAGTGCAAAATTTAACCTTCATCTACCTTCTTAGTTCTTTCATCTTCCTGGCCATATTTTCTTTGGTAATAACCTCCACTCCATGAGGTCCATGGTTCATGATAGCAAGAAGTGTATCTTTAGAGGACAGTATGTGTTTGTGAGTTTGTGTTTTTTGCTTTGTTCACAAGCTGACACCCCTGGGACAAAAGACATTATGAGGACAAACATTTTGTGTCCCCAGAGCAGATTATTTTCATTTAACATCACAGTCTGAAGTGTGATATTCATCTTACACCACTGCAATTTGCCAATAATTATAAGTTTAATTAATTAATTAAAGACACATCATGCTTTTTAAACATTTAACATTGTGAAAAAAATCAACAAGACATTACCAAGAAGTTAATTCTCGTTCTCACAAACACCACAAGTGTCATGTGACTCGGAAAAAGCCAAAATGTAAACTTTTCTTTCCTGAAAACTTGGGAATCTTACTTGAAAACACCTAGTCTTTTATGGATTTGGAAAGACAAATGTGTTATTTTTGTTTATATGCAATGTTAATTTCTTCAAACATTCAGCTGATATACTTTGCCATACCTCGTGTAAAACTTGCCAAAGTTGTGCTTCACTCTACCTCTTCTTTTTCGTCTACTTCTTTCGGCTTCTCCCATTAGGGGTCGCCACAGCGGATCATCCGTCTCCATACCCCTTCTGTCCTCTACATCTGCCTCTTTTAAACCAACTAGCTGCATGTCTTCCCTCACCACATCCATGAACCTCCTACGTGGTCTTCCTCTTTTCCTCCTTCCTGGTGGCTCCATCCTCATCATTCTCCTACTGATATACCCCATGTCCCTCCTGTAAGGTTCATTGAGATGTACAGCTTATTTTATTTGAGCTGTGGATCTTATCAAGCTCTTCAAAGTTACATTTAGTTGTCTGGTTGTTTTTCTAAAGAATACCACCTTTACATGATTATATTCCAATTTAAACATGTTCAAAAGTACAGTGCCTGTCAAACGGTTGGAAACACCTAGCCCTTTATTGTTTATGAGAGACACATGCATGTTCCTTTTGCTTATATATAACAAAATGTAAAAAAAAATATATAATAATATTAACAGTATAAGGATATTACACTCCAGACGACTTTTTGCTCTCCAAATACCATTTACAGAGCTTGTATGTATGATTTGGCTCATTGTCTGGTTGTATGGTGAAGTTGGTTCCAATGAGTCTTAGTCCAGATGGATTTGCATGGTGTTGAAGTATGGAATTGTAGCAATGTTGGTTCCTTTTATTCAGAATAACTCTCCAACCTTCCCCTCTCCAAAAACAGCCATTAAGGTTTGACCTCCATGTTTGATTATGAGGGTGAGGCAGTCTGCTAACATCTTCTTTCCTGTTCTCCTTCTACACAAGTTTTTCTGTCAGAAGCATTTTTGGACAAATTTGGACTCATCTGTTCACAGAACTTTCTTCCAGTCATTAACTGTTCATAACATAAAATTAATGGTAAGACTTTACATATAAAAACAAACCTTAAACGCACAAAATAGTAATAACACAAAGAAGATGAACACAAGCAGGACACAAAAAGGAGAAAAGTCAATAAGACAGGGGTGGGGAAAAAATGGACTTGTCCTCACAAGTATGAATCATGCTATATAAACATATACTAGCAGAAAACTTCACCACATCACAAACAGGCTTTTTTTTAAAAACCAATTAGCAACAACATCTTTGTCTGTCGCACTGTTATAGAAAATGAATCATCTTCTGACCAGTCAGATTCGGGAATTCAACCTCACTGTGGTACAAAATACTTGTCCAACAAGATTACTTTGGCAATAGTACTTAAAATTCACAAGTGACCAATAGTGGACTCAGTACACCATCCTGTATTTAAGTAAAATACTAATCCCCTGGCTTTAGTGAAAGAAAAACTTCTCTTTTTATATTTATACTTAAGTAAAAGTACAAATGTTCTCGCTTTTGAATGGACTTAAGAATGAAAAGTAAAAATAGTGATGTATAGTATGAAAACTCATGCTCCTGCACATCAGACCTTTATAGGAGAGTTTTCTATAGTTACACAGACACACTGAGAAAGCTCTTCTTCCATACACACTCTCACCTGAACCAAGGGGTTACGCTCGTGCTCTCAACCCAACTTCTTACATTTACATTTATGGCATTTGGCTGACGCCCTTATCCAAAGTGACTTACAACTGAGCAATTGAGGGTTAAGGGTTTTGCTAAGGACCTAGCAGTGGTAGCTTGGTGGTGCTGGGGTTTGAACTCATGACCTCCTGATCCAAGCTCCAATCCTTCCGATTCACGGTCATATCGATGTCCACTGAGCGACCACCTCAAAACTTCTTCTTTCACACTGTTTATGTTTTCAATTCAAAGCAAGGAGTGGGCATGTTTTTCTAACATGTAGCGGAGTAAAAAGCTAAATGTTTCACATTAAAGCAGGGTTCCTACACATTTTTCATTTCAATTAAAAAAATTCCATACTTTTCCAGACTCAAATATGCAAATATAATGTGTGTTATGTTATATTATTTTTGATGTATGTTTGAATTCTGAAGCTGAATCTCCAATGTTTTTCCATGTGTTTTGTCGTATGATCGAAAAACACCTTTTGGCCATGTCAACACTAATAAGTTTTTGTTTAAAAACTAATTTTTATTTCTCTCTCTCTTGTGGACTTCCAAACACCGAGGCGGCATTTTCAGTCAATGAAAACGTGGCTTTTTGAAAACGCTCTCCAAAGTGAATACATTTGAAAATGGCTTTTCATGCCGCAGTGTGGATTGTAAAAACAATATCACATTTAGTCACTTTTAAAGGAGCCAAAAAAGTAAATAAACATCCGGCGTAAATGGCACAGGGCGAAGCATCTTATGTTTTGCTCATGCGCAGTACAGGGATGTAAGTATTTTCAGCTATTTTTTGAAAAACCCGATAAGAGCGATAGTGTGGATGTGAAGTGTTTTTAGAAAAATTTTTGGTTTCAAATGTATCTGGAGTAGTGAAGATGTAGCTTTACTTTTATTTACAAAAAATATATGTTTCAAAGTTATTATATAAAAAAAAAAAAAAATAGGGCAATAATATGGAAACACAAGTATTTTTCAATACTCAGTGTTCTTTTTTTCATACTAATACAGAATATCACGCAAATTTCACGTTGTTTCTGTGTACCACTGCACACTGCAAGTAACAATAATATACATAATATACAGTACAATACACCACACAGTATCTAATATACACCGACATCAACAAGCACGTTAAATAGATATTGCAGTAGAGAAAATAAAGAGATAATTCCTTGTTTTCACTGCTGTAATGTTATTTATGTCGCCTACTTCTCATGGAAAAATTGAAATGGGCTGGAGATGGAGGTGGATGTAACTCCAGCTCTTTCATAGTCATCAGCTGTGAGGAAGAAAGGCGTGGGGATGATTGTGGCTATAAAAAATAAAGAACACTGCAATTTAAGTGTCTGGTTCTAATTTGGGTTGCAGAACTCAGTGAGCAGTTTGTTTATGTTTACTGAGCAGTGCAGAAAAAAAATTGTGAAATGCAATGACTTGCTAATTATTCATATAAGTGTAATAAATTCATCCACTAAAAAATAAAAACTGAGACGACTATTCCGAAAATGTTCTATTTTCTATTCTGTTCTATTATGAACATATAAAAACTTGAATGTATTCTAATAAACCTAGCTCATTTTAAATTATACATTTACAGCATTCGGCAGATGCCCTTATCCAGAGCGACTTGCATATAACTCATTCATACAACCGAGCAGTTATAGGGTTAAGGGCTTTGTTCAGGGGGCCAGGAGTGGCAGCTTGGTGTGACTGGGATTTAAACAATAAACAATGTGCCAAGCATTCATTTCCCACACCATTACACCAACTACACCAGCCTGGACTGTTGAAACAGAACTCTACCATCTGTGTGCCTCAGCAAAAATTCATCATATTGTACCAGGCCATGTTTTTTCAGTCTAGTGTCCAGTTTCTATAATTCTATGCTCAATGCAGCCTTAGCTTTGTGAAATGGAACCCAATTTATTCTTGATATAAAACTCATAAAAATGCACATTTTCTTTAGAAAAAAATGCTTACATTTGATTGGGTCTTAAAATGGAACTATTTACTCATATGCACACACTGTCATTTAATTGTCATTGTGTTCCAGGCTTAAATGAATTATATTTTATTTATGTTTGTGCAAAATCACATCAAATTTAAAATGCTATGATTTTATTACATTGAAAAAAATAATGTAAGGTCCCTAACCCTAACCATAACCCATACGAAATAGTTTTTCTTACATCCTCTCACTTTTTTCTTGTAATCTTTCGGCTTCTCCCATCAGGGGTCGCCACAGCGGATCATCCGCATGTTTGATTTGGCACATGTTTTTACGCTAGATGCCCTTCGTAACGCAACCCCCCCATTTATCCGGGCTTGGGACCGGCACTAAGAGTGGCTGGGGTTGGTTCCCTGACCGGGGCATCCTAACCACTAGACCACCAAAAATCAGAGCGATACAGAGAAGTCCCAAGTATTTCTTGATCTGTGATGATCGCAAATGTTGTGCTATTTTATGAGTTGCTCAGTAGCTCCTAGTTTTATAACCACAAATGGCTGTAAAAGACTATAGAAAGAACATTACTCATAATCTTACACTCCAGTACTCATGTTAGTTCTCACTCTCCAGTGTTCTGTATTGTTTAAAGACTATAATCACACTCTTGATGTCACCCAAATGAGGATGGGTTCCCCTTTTGAGTCTGGTTCCTCTCAAGGTTTCTTCCTCATAACATCTAAGGGAGTTTTTCCTTGCCACAGTCGCCATGGCTGCTCATCAGGGATAAATACTTCATTCACCTTAACTGTTAATTTCTGTAAAGCTGCTTTGAGACAATGTCTGTTGTGAAAAGCGCAATAGAAATAAACTTGACTTGACTTGACTATTTCTTCACCGCTGACTGTTAATAAACAATTGCCACTCCTTCCATAAATGTTAAACAAAGATTTCTGTAGAAACACTGTCACTACAGAACAATGGAGTACTATTGCAAATGCAGCAATCCAAGTCGTCTGTATCAATAATTCATTTAAAACAGTGCAGTGGTATAGATGTGTTAAGTGAACAGTGTAAAAATCTGTGTATGGTGTTCTAAATCACAAGACTACATCCTCATGCAGTATATAACCCTAGGATATGGACAGGCTTTAGGATTAGCCACCTTTAGTCATGGGTGTGGAAAATGAGTCCCTTATTTATTATAGAGTGAGGAGAGTCATATTGTCTTACTCAAAAATGTGCTATTGTGTTGTTACTCTTTCACTAAATAATGCAGTCTAGTAATGTTGCAAATCTAAAATTAACCATCTAACCTTCATCTCTGTAGATTATACAATATCCCATATCAAATAACCCATAGAATACAAGTGGGGGAAGTGTCATGTGACATCAGTATAAAGGGACTGTGACATCCTGAAGGGAACCAAACAGTGGTTTAAAAAAAAAACACAAGCTATCAAAACATTGTGAGATGAATTTCGGTTGAATTTTATTCAGTTATATTTATAAATTGCTTTTAATAATGGAATAACATTAAAAAAACAAAAAATTAAGGCAAATTGAAGTTCAGTGGTTAAGGCTTTGGGTTACTGATCGGAATGCCACGGTATCACCAAGTTGCCACGCTTGGGCCCTTGAGCAAGGCCCTTAACCCGTCTGTGCTCCAGGTGTGCTGTATCACAGCTGACACTGTGCTTTGCTCCCCAGCTTTTCAAAAGCAAAGAAAGAATTTCACTGTAATGTACATGTAACTAGTAAATGCATCTATTCTGTTCTATTAAAGCTATCTCTAGTGAGCAAGAAAAACACCTTAAGACAAGAAGTCCCATAAAGGAACTCATTTTCACCGGTAACTCCAAATTCTCATAAGCAACACCAAAAAGTCTGGTTATATATCATTTTCTTCTAACTTGTCTATGAACATTATTAGACGTTTAAGAAGGAAAATAAATGTGCTTTTTACTTGTCATATGTACGTTTATAGCACATTGAAATTCTTTCTTCACATATCGCAGCAATGATAAGAAGCTGTCGTCAGAGCACAGCGGCAGCCGTGATACAGGGCCGCTGGAGCACTAAGAGTTAAGGGCCTTTCTCAAGCGCCCCAAGAGTGGCAACTTGGCAACACCAGGGCTTGAATCCCCAACATTCTGATCATTAACCCAGAGCCTTAACCACTGAGCTCTCACCTTCCCATAACAAAAATATTTTTTTGGTCAATTTAGTTTTTTAAGGTTTGAAAGCAAGTGTCAGAAATGGTCCTACTAAAAATTATCTGGCAACCTGGAAGGTGTAAGCTACACACCATTATTTTGCATTAACTTAGAGAGCTCAAATTGCACACACTTGAATACCCAAGTAAATATTGGCATCTTTTTTTTTGGATTTAAGTTGTTGACAGCCTGAAAGCCCAGAAAGCCAAGCCAGATGAACAGCCTTTCTTCTCATGGCTTAAAAAAATTTCTCATTAAATTCATGTGAGCTTTAAAAATGTAACAGAGTAAATATAGCAGGTAATTACCACTGACCCCTGAGGGGCAGCCAAATGAGTCCATGATATATTAATTAGGAGTTCTAAAAAAATATATATATGCAAAGCTGAGAAAAATAAGTGAAGTGAAGCAGCTCTTAATAAAACTGACTCCTGTTTACGATCATTACTTGCCGGTTCCTTTGTCTCTGTTGCTGATGACTGTCTTTACTCTCAGTCTCTTTCTCATACCCTCTCTCTCTTGGTATCTGTCAAGCTGAAACACAATCCTCCTCTCGGCTGGTTCCTAGGGGAGTGAATAAAGGCAGCCCTCAGGCACAACTCTACTGAATGTAAAGTAGATGAGAGGGTCCCACTTCTCCAGGTGGATCTGCCTGAAACCTGCATTAAGATGTTCACTTCAGCAGTTTGCTTGGGGCTGTGGAGCTTTTGGCTTTTTTAGAGAGAACCTGCTAAAAATATATCCTGGTGCTAACATTGGTTAAAAAAAAAAAAAAAAAAAACATGCAGCGAATAAATCAAAGCTATTAGTACTGAATGGAGGTCATACTTCACCGACTTCCCACTCTCTCTCTTTGCATGCTTTAAGGTGGCAGGGTAGGAGTTTCTCTTCAGTGTAGCTGTAAATGAAGATGAACACTGATTAAGGATGACTAATCATGCAGGATTGCGCTGCCTCTGTTTCATTGTAGATCATGTAACATTAATATACATGAACAAAAATAAGTGTTTGCATGAACAGGTCAGCATTTAAGCACCCATCAACCGAACAATACACCTCAACATTGATCAAGGTTTCTTCCTCATACTTCACCATCTCTGGGAGGTCATAGCCTAGTGGTTAAGCTGATGGCCTGCTGCTACTGCTGTGCCCATGAGCAAAGCCCCTCAATCCTAACTTGCTGGATAAGAACATCTATCAAATGAAATAAATGTTTTCCTTGATACAGTTGAAATTGGCTCACTCATTAAGGACAAACTTAAAGGCACTAATTGTATAAATTCTAACTTCATAAACTCTTTATGTATGTAAAGCTGCACTTAAATTAGCACTTTCCAGGTTTGCTAATTTAAGTGTTTCAGGAAGAGGAAGGTCTTCAACCGTCGCTTGAAGATAGCCAGAGACTCCACTGTTCGGACATCTAGGGGAAGTTCATTCCACCACCTCGGTGCCAGAACAGAGAAGAGCCTTGAAGTATATTTACCTCTCATTCTGTGAGAAGGTGGTACCAGTCGAGCAGTGCTGGAGGATCTCAGACAGCGTGGTGCAGTGCGAGATGTGATGAGGTCTCTGAGGTAAGATGGTGCTGGTCCATTTTTGTCCTTGTAGACAAGCATCAGTGTTTTGAATCTGATACGTGCAGCTACTAATGGAGGGAGCAGCAGTGGGGTGGTGTGGGAGAACTTGGGCAGATTGAACACAAGTCGTGCAGCTGCGTTTTGGATCATTTGCAGTGGACGAATAGCGTTCAGAGGAACGCTGCCAGCAGAGAGTTGCAGTAGTCCAATCTTGAAATGACAAAAGACTGAACAAGCACCTGGGCAGCCTGTGTGGACAGAAATGGTCGAATCCTTCGGATGTTGTAGAGAAGAAATCGACAGGAGCGAGCCACATCAACGACATGTGGGAAGAAGGACAGTTCATTGTCCATAGTTACCCCAAGGTTACGAGCAGTGGCTGAAGGGGAGAGCAGAGAGTCATGAAGAGTTATCAGAGATCTTGACTTGGTGATGAGGTCATTTTAATAGTGGTTTGTTAGGTTCACACAGACTATTAATACTATCAGTCTAACACAGTGATGGGTGGAAAATGTTTTTACAGAAAGCGAATGGTTTTTTTAAAAAAGAGAAATACACCTATCAGGCATAACATTATGACCACCTGCCTGATATTGTGTTGGTCCCCTTTTGCTGCTAAAACAGTCCTGACCCGTCGAGCATCAACATCATTAACTTTTTCAGCAATTTGAGCTACAGTAGCTCATCTGTTGGATTAGACCACACGAGCCAGCCTTCGCTCCCCACGTGCATCAATGACCCTGTCGCCGGTTCAGTTCTGGAAGAGCTAGGTCTTATGACATCATTTAAAGACTGCTTGTGACTCTTCTATTCGGATATCAAGTGGAAGTTTGTTCCACCGCCTTGATGCCAGAACAGGAAAGAGTCCTCAGCAGGCCTTCTAGTACCCTGACAGATAGAGGGATCAGTTGAACAGTGTTAGAGGATGGAAAGAATATGGTGCAGTGCAGGGTGAAATAAGTGCTAGTTTTACAGAGGTGAGCATCAGTGTATTAAGTCTGTTCCAGTGGAGGGATCATAGCAGTGTTGTAGAGAACCTAGAACGGTTGAAGACAAGTTGCCACCTTTGCGCTCTAAACCCCAGCTTCCTAACATCACTGGGATATGAGACAAAAGAGTTTCACTTTTCTGTATTCTTCTTCTTCTTCCGGCTTCTCCCATTATGTAACATATAAAAAGTCTCTTTACACAAACAGTGTTAAAAAAGTCCAATCTCAAGATCACACTGGGGACCCTGGAGTTGTAAGGTGGCAACGCCTGAGACATGAATATACAACATATATTATATACAACATGCACAATCCTGAATTGTATAGTGTAATATTATATAGTGTATAATACGGCATTTAAGGTGCAGCTCAGGTTGCGCAGACAACACATAACTGACAAGTAAAACAAAGTGAAGCCAGGGTGGAACAGGAGCAGAGCAAGTAAAAAGATCTCAAACAAGAAGATTTCATGACAATGAAACCAACTCAAAGCCAACAATGGGCAGAAAATCCCCTTCTCGATTTATAAATATCTGAGGAGATTCAAAATGTCTTTTAGAACCAAAACAGGGAAAGTTGATAAAAAAATGTTTAGTTCGTTTTGCTCAGCAGCATGATTCTCTAGACTACATCATTTGATTTGACCTTTTCCACGTTCACCTGCCAATCTAAACATGGAAATGCGAATGAATGAATTGAAACAGAGAGGAAGGATAGATGACCCTGAAGACACCGATGGGGGAAAAAAAGGTCCCAGAAGCTGTTCTGAGTACGAAAGAAGTGTGACGGCAAGAAGGTTCACTTCCAAATGAAGTGCTAGAGTGTATTGTCTCCAGTGGGCCCAGAGTTCATCTGTTTCACTAGAGTTAAGATTGCTCTCTCTCTCTCACACACAGACACACACACACACACACACACACACGCAACTGTTTAAACAAGCAGCCAGTGAAAGCTCAGTGCAGCAGAAACAGCAACAGTAGATAAATCATCACCTGTACATAAATACCACTCCTAACTGCCTCAGCTATCTTCATTTACCAAAGGTTGAACCATGGAATTTTCTCAGTCACAGGACTTGTGTGTGTGTGTGTGTGTGTGTGTGTGGTGTAGTGTGTAAGTACATCCTGGTGGAATGAGCTGTGAAACTCCCCCAAAATTACCCCAGACTTCAGATTGAATGTATTCTCTCTCTCTCTCTCTCTCTCTCTCTCTCTCTCTCTCTC
>JAAIIK010021735.1:0-10903 GCA_014706435.1 Silurus glanis
AGTGCCTATGCTCCATAAGTGGAAAAGAAGGAAAAATTTTAAAGTGAGTTAGATAAAAGTGGTAGATGGTGTACCTAGGAATGAAAGGTTAGAGATTGGGGCAGATTACAATGGCCATTTAGGTGAAGGGAACAGAGGAGATGAGAAGGTGATGGTAGGTATGGCCTTAAGTAGAGGAATGTGAAAGGGCAGATGGTGGTACATTTTGCTAAAAGGATGGTAATGGTAGTGGTAAATACTTATTTTAAGAGAAAGGAGGAACATAGGGTGACATATAAGAGTGGAGGAAGGTGTACACAGGTGGACTACATTCTATGCAGGAGATGCAACCTGAAAGAGATTGGAGACTGTAAGGTGTTGGCAGGGGACAGTGTGAAAGAGTATGGAGACAGATGATCCACTGTGGCGACCCCTAATGGGAGCGAAAAAGAAGAAGATGCTGTCTTCAATTCTATTGGTGACTCAAAGATTCTTTGTATATAGAGCTGATAATACTATTATGAATCAGTGTCTGGCCAACCTTGGTTACGCTTCTATTGATTCTGACCATGTACAGAAACTGGATGCCTCCTTCTCCCTTGAAGAAATAAAATTCCCAATTAAAGTTATGCATTTCAATAAAGCCCCAGGACCTGATGGGTTTCCTGTAGAATTTTACCAGAAATGTATTGATAAATTGTCAACTGTTCTTCTGTTGATGTTTAACGAATCTTGGAAAAATGGTTTGCTACCAACTAGCATAATGACCCATGCATCAATAGCTCTTCTTTTGAGCAGTTATAAAGATCCAACTTTATGTGGTTTCTATAGGCCCTTATCTTAGTTAAATGCTGATGTAAAAGTTCTGGCAAAAACTATAGCTTTGCGCTTGGAGGGGTGCTGCCCAGTATTTTTTCTGAGGAACAAAACAGTTTTATCAAGGGACGAAATCATAATTTTTTTGGTTTGTTTGCTTGTTTTACTTTGTTCCTTTCTCATGTAAAATAAAAATAAGATTCTGTAATGCTCACCATTATGTGATTATGTGCACTCTCTTGAGTGATAGTTTCAAGGGAGGAAGATGTAATAACAAACTCATCAACAGCACCACAGGAGAGAGAAGACACAAAGAGGTGAAGTGAGATGGCATGGAACAGACTCTTTAAACCTTTCCAAGCATCGTCACAGCTTAGCCTTTGGTTTATTCTCCATTACCCATAATGTCACATTTTTCTCTTCAATCATACTTCATTTCTGGCTGCTTTTCATGCTTTACTATTCCCTAATATAATGTAAAATTATATAAATGGAAATGCTGATAAAAACTTATGTCACTGGAAACTGGGACTGTGCATTAATTTTAGAAAGAAAAAAAGATCACTCGGTGGCATTGCAATGCAATTATCTTTAAAAGCAGAAATGCTTGAAATATTAAAGCTTGGTAGAATGTCTTATGTACCTTAAACTGCTGGTAAAAATATCGAAAATCAATTACAGACACTGTTGTAATTTTTAGAAGTAAATTTATTTAGTTAATACCTTTGGGAAAAAAATTACACAGAACAGTCTTTGTCTAACAGGAAAGAAAATATATAATAAAATGCATAGAAGGTATAGAAGGTACACTATTATACAGAGGGCAATAGATTCATTAACATTTTTGCACCAATTATAGCTTATAGACATTTTGCCATTTGTACACGGATGAAAATAATTCTCCAATCCTAGACCTTATTAAAAGCAGCTGTACGTTACCACCTCCCCTACTGGAAATGCTGCATAATGTATAAATATCAATACTGCATTAACATAAAATTCAGAAACTCCAACTCACTCTTTATACCCATACTTATCGGAAAAAGCAGCTCAGAACATAATGAACGCTATTGTCATTCCTCTCTACTGCTTGCATACATTGGAACAAGATGTAAATTGTCCATGACTGTGGTGAAACACTGAACTGCATTAAGTGCAACATTATACACAGAGACAAGTGCAAGTTAATAAATACACAAAACATGGGCTTTAAACTGTAAGTAATTTTGAGGGAAGCAGAAAAAGCAGCAGTGCTCTATAAAGTAGTATCTTAAATTTTATTTTATTTTACAGGTGTATTTTGGCTGTAGCTTAACTGTTTTAAATTATAAGGTGCTTGTAGATTGAAAACTTACACTTTTTGATCATTTTTACTTAATTTCCTTTTATTTAAAATGTATTTTATATATTAAATTAATTTACTTATTTGCTTTTATATCAAGTTACCAAAAGTAGTAGTTACTAAATCTGGCAGCTAAGTCAACTGTATCTTCATATTTTTTATGTTTGTTTTGCACAAACCCTTTTGTTTACATTTTGTTACTTACAAGTACACTCCTGTACTCAGTTCTCTCTGCTCACTGTACTGTATAATATACAGTAGGTTTATTGGCGGCGCTATTTTGTGTTTTGTCTGTCTTGCACTGTTTGAAACAGGTTGCACACGATGCACTTTATGTGGCTAGAACACTTACTAAATCAAATCAAATCAAATCAAATCAAATCATTTGTCACATACACATACATACAGAGTACGATATGCAGTGAAATGCTTTATATACGACGGTCCGGCATGAGGGAATAGAATGAGGAAAAGAAGGTAGATAACTAAAAAGTATAAACAATATAAAATATATAAAGATATATGTGAAATATGTGTATATGCAAGGATGCGTGATTGTCCTTAAAGTGTCCGTGTGCAGTACTAGTCCTTAGCTCTGTGTTTTCTGTTATGTAGCTGTTATGTAGTGTTCTGGAGGAACATTGTTTCATTTCATGTGTACTGCGTCAGCTATAAACTTTCTTTCGGCTTCTCCCGTTAGGGGTCGCCACAGCGGATCATCCGCATGTTTGATTTGGCACATGTTTTTACGCTGGATGCCCTTCCTAACGCAACCCTCCCCAATTTATCCGGGCTTGGGACCGGCACTGAAAGTGGCTGAGGTTGGTTCCCTGACCGGGGATCGAACCCGGGCTGCAGCGGTGAGAGTACCGCATCCTAACCACTAGACCACCAGGGAACCACTGTACTGCGTCAGCTATAAATTGTTGAATTGACAATAAAATCTTTTTGACTTGACTTGACTTGATATTTACCACTGGTTTTCATCTGCTAATAAGTAAATATAAGTATATTTGCAGAAATATTTAGGAAAACTAAATGTTTTATCTTTGGCTGGTAAAAAAACAATACATTAAGACATGTTACAATATGTCTCTGGTCTGATATTTCTGGTCTGATATTCGGTTCATATTTTGTATTTATTTTTTTAATCTCTAGGACCCCTCCTCTCTGTCTTTTTGTCTCTGTGGTGATGAATTGGTTATATATCACGTATTCACTCACTTGTCTCCAGTGCAGCATGTCTCTGATCGCTCTGATAAACAGATCAAAGTTCTGTGTTTTTTCATGGCTTGGTCACTAATTTTAGACAATATCTATAAAGGCAGTGTAAGTAAAATATGTATATTAAAGTATTTGTATGCCATAATATTTCTGTGTACATAGCTATAGTAGTATGTGTCATAAGCCACTTTCTCAACACTTTACCTGTATACTAACATTGTTGCATGCTTTTTCCTTTCGTGTGTCTTGGCTTGGAATTCTCTTGTTTATCTTCAGGGCTGAAATTTAGGAGTGGTTGACACATGCTGTCAATTCATATTTTCTTTGGAGGTCACTCTTCTTCTCCCACAATGTCTTCATTGGAGTGTTAGGATTATAAGCAAGGAAGAAGACACTTGCAGTCATCCAGTACTAGGAAAACAGAATTAAATTAGTGACAAACCTGAAGTTGATATGTTCACTATGAATACAGAATTTAACACCAAAGCGAATGCATCCGTGATCACAATTTTCTATTTATTAATAAACTTGTCATTATACTTTTTATCTATTTAAAGCATCTGAAAAACAAGTCCTTCCTGTTTTCACTTGAACATGACCTTTATCTTTGATTCTTCTTTGAAAGCACTGACAACAGAAACCATTTAACTAAGCATAGTAGTCACTTTAATCTTAAAAAAAGCTAGCATAGAACATTTTATTTGTGAATGCACTACTGTCAAAACCATGAAATTAATCAAAACCTTCTAACCATTCAGAATTGAGAATTCAACATTTATGGCATTTGGCAGGTGCAATTAACCAGAGTGACTTTCTAATTCATACAACTGAGCATCTATAGGGTGAAGGCCCTTGGTCAGGGGGCCAAGAGTGGCAGCTTGGTGTGTCTGGGATTTTAATTTGCAACCTTTGGCTCCAAGGTCCAATACTTTAACCAGTACGTTACCACCTCCCCTTCAGCAATATGGTATATTTATGCATACAGCAAATGCTTTTTTTTTTTTAAGACTTATAGTGTTTATTTTTTATCTAAGGCTAAATAACAGATCTAAACTGATATGTTTGGCCTTCCTTGCTTAGTAGTTCTACAGCAGTAATAACATTTCTTATCTTTTACTGTTTTTACATCTTTAAACAGATCTAATTCAAAGACCTTGATGCTGCTGCACTGAGTTCATCTGCTTAAACATATTTATTTGTGGCCCTACAAGACTGCATCGCTCACTTGAAACTCTAAAGACTGTTTGTATTTTGCACTAATCTCTCATTCATCTCTGGCACAGTGGGGACTGTGCGGTACTGATAAATATGTCCCCAGTGAGTTTAAAAATAGCAACCTAATCCATGCATCATGTGTTACTGTCTATGCAGGAAAGCTAACATGTATGTAACATTTTCTGTGTGTGACCTGATTTGAGACACAATTTAGCTGTAGCTGTTATATGATTACATGTTATGATGTTTGCATGCTCTGAGAGCGACACTGACGAGTGCTATATAAGCTTTTCTCCTCTCTGGGTATTCAGAACAATTGTTAATATTCTCTCTAATCACTCAGTGTCACTTGCATGGTATGTGTGTGTGTGTGTGTGTGTGTGTGTGTGTGTGTGTGTGTGTGTGTGGGTGTGTGTGTGTGTGTGTGTGTGTGTGTGTGTGTGTGTGCGTGTGTGCGTGTGTGTGCGTGTGTTCACTATCCTTTTGACTGTCTTACTCTGTTTTTCTCGTTATCTCTTTATCTCAATATGCGTTTAATATAGGGTTATGTGAGATGTCATATTGTTTATGAACTCTTTCCTTTAATACAGGGTTTTTCAAAAAGAATAAAAAAATTCTATTACACAATATTTTAATAAGGAAAAGTAAAACATAACTAAAGCCAAGTCACAAGTAATATATTCTAAATCAACTTAGATAACTCCTCTTTCAAATGATCACTGACTCATTCCATGACGATGCTTGAGAACTGAAGCAATGCGTTATAATTTCGGTTGATTCTTTCTGAAGAACCTAGTATAATGAATTGAGTGTTAAACCTAGAAGTTTTTGGCTCTTCTGATCACAGAAATGTGTCCAGCTCAGTGTTTCTTTGGTCTTTATGTTACACAAATTTCAGGCAGATCTCACTATTGGTCAGATGTATTTCTCCAGTGTGATGATTTATATGATAACGTATAAAGATGAAATTGTCATAATGGCGGAAACTAGAAAGACAGCAAACCATTAAACCTTTTTAAAAAGCTTCAGCATCTATTGTACTGTGGTATGTGGTGTGTCACAGGCATGCTCTATGTACCTTTTTGCTTTCCCTTTTCTCTCCCCCAGCTGCTCACTGAGGATGGATTGTTAGCATTCTCTGTTAATCACTAATATTTCTTCAGTACAGGACATGTTCTCTGATAACTCGCGCTGAGATGTGGGAATCTCAACAGCTTTGGCTGTTGGTCAAATGTTCGTGTGTTGTGTATGATTCCATTACAGGCTTGTTGTAGCTTGGGTTCTGTAATTTCAGAGGTAAATTATTTTTATATTGTGCTTGAGGTGCTGTTACAGTCTCTGGTCTCCAATCTCCATGATTGGATCATGATGTTATAAAAACGTATTTGTTGTTACTAGCTCAGTCACAGTACAGTGTTCCTTTTCTTCTCAGATCAGATTTAGATTAAATATTTATTAACTTATAATTTATTTAGATTAAAGAGATACAAGATTTTATCTGTCCCAAATAGTAATATACAGAATACAACTTGCAGTGTATTGTAAATCTGATCAGCTGCTTAGAAAATTGTGCATTGAATAAAAGGAACAATGAATATAAAATAAGATAAAATATATTAGATAAAGATAAAGTGGAAATTAAGAATAGTACAAATATATTTAAATCTACAAAAGAGTAGAACAAATTGTATGGAATGAAATTAAGTAAAAAAAATAACAAATTATAAACCTAGAGATTAGTGACTAACTAGCGATAGCACTGATCTGGTACAGCAAAAATCGGTGGGGAATACATATTCGATATCAGAGCCTGTGAAAAATAGAATAAAAAAAAAAAAAATAAAAAAACTTTTTTTTTAACTGGAAATAGTTACTTATATTGTTGTATTTTATATTATATTATTTTTAAACTGGACATGGTTACTGACAAATTTTGTCAGATTCAGGCACCAGGGCTAGATCTCATAGGCAATATAGCTAACACTAGCTAAATAGCAGTATCCTGTAAAAGACAATAAGATTTTCTCTTTTTTTTTTTATTCTCACTCTTTCTGTATCATGTAAGACATAATGATGTTAGCTAGATACAAGCTAGCAGATAATTACATCCGCCAAATCTTAAATATATGAGTAAAATTAATAAAACTTTATCACTATACATTCTGTCTGTCAGTACATTTGATTTGATTTGAACTGAGAAAGGGGAATATGGTAAATATACAGCAGAAAAACACAAATATTCTGTGGAATTGTGCAGTTCAGTGCAACCTACCTTAAGAATTATTGTCTATTTTATAGCTAATCGTTTATTCTCTACATTCTTCTGTTAAAATCTTTTTAACAACATTATCTTTCATATGTAGCTTGCAATAGCATTTTTCTACTAGAGGGGGCACAATTCCAGAATATAACATCAAGAGCTTAAGTTAAAAGTAGATGTTTCATGTGTTATATGTATTTATTTGAATGTGTATGTTCTTTCCACCTCCCAACACCCAAACAGCTGTGATGCCCATAATTTGGCCAATAGCTTTGCTTGTGTAACAAAGATCAGCTTGATAAACCCTGGGCCCGGTTTTTCAAAAGTAATCCACTAGGATTTTGGATAACGGATTGGATCAAATCTTGAAAATGGGTTTTTCAAAAGAAAAAACGGATTACATAATCGGATTAGATCATGTAATCCAATCTTGGTTTTGATCCGGATCAAACCTTTAGTTTGGGTTTTTCAGAACTTTTTTGTAGGATTTGGATCACTTTGATCCAAAGAATCTGGATTAAACTGATCCCATCAGAAGGGTGGATTCAGCGTGGATTCCATGCCCAAAATGTAATGAAAACTTAAAAAATTTATCAAATAATACTATATTTGGATCATGCAGTATCTTACAAGATATCCTATTTATTCATAAGGTTTTAATTTTATTTGTTCATCCGTCAGGCTACAGTGATTAGGTAGGCTTTAACGTATTCAGCCTTTCAGTATAGGCCTACAGCAAAGTAGAAAGAGTTTGGCCTCATACAATAATCCCCCAAACAGCTGTCAAAATTGACAAAAAACAATACATTTTATTCTGTCACTAATTGATATATATATATATATATATATATATATATATATATATATATATATATTCATCACAATCGAAAATATTTTTGTTTCTAGAATATTTATTAGTGATGCATGCAATGATTACAGAATAACCCCAAAAATGCAAAGAATGGCAATCACTGATTTTTGAAATCCAAAACAATTCCAAATCAGAAATAGTGTCTAACTATTGCGTCCCTTGTTGCACGTCCTGTTTGCTCGTTCTGGCAGAATGCAGGAGGTTGGTTAGGGTCTCCAAGGGGCTCATGTGCATCATTGTCAGCACAGAGAGGGACATTGCGCTTAGAAGCGATGTTGTGTAGGACAATACAGGCAAGGGTTATGTTGCATGCTTTCTGTGGTTCCGTTCTCAGGTAGTTAAGGCATGCAAAGCGCCTCTTAAGAACTCCATTTAAACGTTCAATTGCACATCTTGCTCTGCAATGAGCAGTGTTGAAGCGTGCCTGCGCCGGTGTATTTGCTGTTAGAAAGGAGTCATCAGCCATGGTAGGAGTGGGTAGGCACTGTCTCCTAATATTATGCCATCCGGTCGGTTGGTTTGGAGGTCTCTATATAGAGCGCTCTCCCTCAGGATGCGTGCATCATGGACAGACCCAGGCCACTTGACAACGCAGTTGGTGATGATGAGGTCAGCATCACACACAAGTTGGACATTGATGCTGTGCCTCCCCTTTCTGTTTATAAACTCCCATTCATTCTCACGAGGTGCTTGTATATGCACATGTGTGCAGTCGATTGCTCCAATAGTATTGGGCATATTCCCCAAAAGAAAAAAGCTGCGCTTGGCCTGGGCAATCTGGTTGTCCTTTGGAAAAGAAACAAATTCATTGACCAGGCTGGCCAGTGCGATTGACACATCTCTCACCACATCACACACAGCTGATTTCACCACTCCCATATAGTCACCAACAACCTGATAGAAAGTCCCACATGCATAAAATCGGAGAGCAATGAGGATCTGGTCTTCCACAGACAGACCGTGACTCCTTTGGGTTCTGTGTTGAAGTTTTGGCCTGAGAAGGTTCACAAGGTACTCTATATCAGCCTTCCCAAAGCGAAACCGGACATACAGCTCCTCAGTGGTGTATTGCTCCAGTGGCTTGGTACGTTCAACATACACCCTTTGACGGTATCCTCTCCTGGCAAAGTGGTGGTGGCGGTGGACAACACCTGCCATTTCACTGTCTCTCTGTGAATCCTCTGAGAAAAGCTGATTTATATGGCTGTGTAGTTGGTCTTTTCAGACACACCTATTACAACTGATTAGTTTTGGCTTGTGTTCAATTGAGGCAATTGGACCCAAGGCCTATAATTGATGAACAATGTTCACTATAGTAAAGCAACGGAACCATGGACTCAAGAAGCTGTAACTTCACTGCTGCTGAAACCAATGCACTACTAGAGGGTGTTTGGTGCCATTATGGAACAATAGTGGGAAGTTTTAGTTCTGCTAAGGATACCAACAAAAAGAAAAATTATGTTTGGATTTTAATCACAGAAAATGTGACTGCCATAGGGTCTGGCCAGAGGAGGACCACAGACCAAATCAAATTGCGGTGGAAGAGTCTTAAGGCCAGGGCAACAAAGGACCATGCTGAAGCCAAAAACCCACAAACAGGCAACAAGCCATTTAAGAGGGGAGATTACACAGATGTGGTCCTCGACATCATTGGAGGTGAGAAGTCGCAAGCTCTCCATGGTATTCAAGGTGTTGTAGGGGATGGCGAGCCTTGGATTGAGGAGGAGGAGGAGAATCTGCCAGTTCCTCCTGAGGCTGATCCAGAGAGCGTATTTATATTGAATCTCAGCTCTGTTCCTGAGGAAGAAGCTGGATCCTCATTGGTTGAGCCAGTGGTAGTTGCCACAGGAACTCAGAGCAAAGGCTTGAAGCACCCTTCATCAAACAAAGATGATGATTACAAGGCACTTCTGCAAAAAGAGACTGAAAGGGCAGAAGCACAGCTTCATCTGGCAGAGGAACAACTGACTCTGACCAAACTGCAGCAAACCAAGGCCAGACTTGAGATCCGCCTCCTAAAGGCTACGCTCAGACAAGCTGGTCTCTCCACATCAGATGAGGAAGTCTGAAATTATTGTGGAGTATTTGACATTAAGTCTTTTTTTTTTAATTCAATACATCTATATTTGAAACTTGTTATAAATATCCTCAATGTACAGTGTTTGTGTTGTAGGTCTCAGATGAGCGGACTGCTGGAAGAGGATGGGGTGGGGTTTTTCTTGTGTTTAGTTTCTTTTAAATGTGTGTGTTTTCATTTCAAATAATATTAAACTTATATTGACCCCACACTGGCTATTCTACTTGTTGCTCTTTACATATCTATAGTTCTACATTGTGATTTCCTATCCTGTTTGAGCACTGGTTATCCAGATTTGGTGATCCTGAAAAGTTCCTATCCCGATCAGATTGATCAAATCCGATGTTGCTTTGAAAAACTGGCTCAAGTAGTAAGCTGGATTACGTGATCACGGATCGCAAAAAAAGGATTACTAAATCCGGATCAATTTTATCCGGATTAAACCTTTTTAAAAACCGGGCCCTGAAAATACTTTTATTTCAATTTAAAGCATCTGTTCAAACTCAAAATAAAGCTAACATGGTCTTACTGTAGCTTTTAGAAATAAACAGAAATAAGTTTATATTCTAGCTGATAAGATTCTCCACCCACATTTCCCTGTGCTAAGATGGTAAATGAGGTGTGCAAATATTTACATCGAACAGGAAATGAAACCTCTCTCTCTCTCTCTCTCTCTCTCTCTCTTTTCTCTCTCTGTCTCTGTCTCTCTCTCCCTCCTTTCCCTTCATCCTGCTCTTCTTCCCTCATCATGGCTAAATCATATCAATCTAAAGATGCACAAAAACTCTATTATGCTTTGTGGGGCAATCATAAATTTTGCATTTTTATTTATTTAGACCAATTATTCGATCCCCGGTCAGGGAACCAACCCCAGCCATTAGGGTTGCACAAGCCTTAGTGCCGGTCCCAAGCCCGGATAAATTGGGAGGGTTGCGTTAGGAAGGGCATCCAGCCTAAAAACATGTGCCAAATCAAAACATGCGGATGGTCCGCTGTGGTGACCCCTAATGGGAGAAGCCGAAAGAAAGTTTTAGATAGATAGATAGATAGATAGATAGATAGATAGATAGATAGATAGATAGATAGATAGATAGATAGATAGATAGATAGATAGATAGA
>JAAIIK010021743.1:1673-27278 GCA_014706435.1 Silurus glanis
TGGCTGTCAAAATTAAAACTATTTTAAACAGCACTAAATTTTATTAACGCGCTATCAATTCAGCGCGCATTTCTGTTTTTACCATTTTTATGAAAAAAAGGTAAATGCATAAATAAACTTTCTTTCGGCTTCTCCCGTTAGGGGTCGCCACAGCGGATCCTCCACACGTTTGATTTGGCACATGTTTTTACGCTGGATGCCCTTCCTAACGCAACCCTCCCCAATTTATCCGGGCTTGGGACCGGCATTGAAAGTGGCTGGGGTTGGTTCCCTGACCGGGGATCGAACCCGGGCCACAGCGGTGAGAACGCCGCATCCTAACCA
Organism: Silurus glanis; assembly: GCA_014706435.1. NCBI lineage: Eukaryota > Metazoa > Chordata > Actinopteri > Siluriformes > Siluridae > Silurus > Silurus glanis. The sequence continues at coordinate 1,998 of JAAIIK010021743.1, forward strand.
CTAGACCACCAACTAAATATAAAAGAGGCGAAATTAAAACCTCCAGCAAAACATACACTTATTTAAGACGTCCCTTCTTTACTTAGATATAAAATAAATAAATAAACTCCACAGAAAAAAAATTTTTAATCAGTAAACTTTTGTTTTATTTCTGCGCCAAGTCTCAAATCAAACACCAAATCCGCCATGTTTTACACAATTAAACCTCTAGGTGGCGTTTTGTGGGTTTTTCCCTCATAATGGCGAAACAAACTTAAATTACGGTCCTTACTGATCGTACAGATAAAAACAATACATCATTCAAATCTGTAAAATGTCTATAATTATATATAAAATCTTCTTGACTTGACTTGAAGAGGTGCACTTTCTCCGGTATCACCTCATTAACTGTCCGTGTGGAAACATAGCAAAGGCTCTTAATGATGTCCACACATTTCTGCACTGTTATAGCCTTTATATTTAATCACTGTACATATGCTTACATATATATCACATGCTGTACATATGATACATATTTATCTGCACGATTGCTACTTTGTGCACTTCTGGTAGATGAAAACTGCATTTCGTTGCTGTGTACCTGTGCTATGCAATGACAATAAAGTTCTATCTATCTATCTATCTATCTAGCTAGCTAGCTAGCTAGCTAGCTATCTAATATTAATATGATGTGAGGTCCAGTTAACAGCTAAAACAGGTAGAAGTAATAACTACTTTTTACTTGAGTACATGTCAGAGCCAAGACTTCTTTACTTTCTCTTAAGTAAAAAGGTATAATCAGTACTTCAACTTTTACCCGAGTATTTTAAAACATGAGTATCTGTACTTCTACTTAAGTAAAGGATGTGTGTACTTTTGCCACCTCTGGTGGAGACGGATGATCTGCTGTGGCGACCCCTAATGGGAGCAGCCGAAAGAAGAAGTAAAAGAAGTCGAAAGGCTTGCGGAAATTTCACTTTACTGTATGTACTTGTGACAATTTAAAAAAGGCCTCTTTTTGTTCACTTCTGCTGCATTTAATATTTTTGTGGGGAAAGCTTGAAAAAACTTAATTATTTTCACGCGCAATGAAAAAATCACAATCATGACTCAAATTTACATTTATGGCATTAAGCAGACACCCTTCTCCAGAGTAACTTACAGCTGAGCAATTGAGGGTTAAGGGCCTTGCTCAAGGGCCCTTGGCGGTGCTGGGATGTGACCTTCTGAGCCAGAGCCCAATGCCACTGAGCTACCACCTCCCTTAATGGTTGCTGCGAAATGTATCCACACAGAAAGTACAGTGTGGACAATGATCATGTGGGGTGTTTTCTTTCCCTTGTGATTATATAATTACCTGCTACACCTCTGATGCAGCCCATCAAGGTTCTGATAACAAGCTAATACAAACATCTGTGACATATATAACGATGTACAGTTCCCCATTCATTGAAATGGATTTATGGACGGATCTATGACATAAAACATGGATAAAATACTGTATAATATACAATGTGCTAAATAATAAAAGCGTTGCCAATGTAATTGCTATGAAATAATAATAACTGGCTTCCAGTTATTATATTATGAATCTGCACGTATTAGATTCAAAACACTGATGATGCCTACAAGGCCAAAAATGGACCAGCACCATCTTACCTCAGAGACCTCATCACACCTCGCACTGCACCACGCTGTCCGAGATCCTCCAGCACTGGTCGACTGGTACCACCTTCTCTCAGAATGAGAGGTAAGAATACTTCAAGGCTCTTCTCTGTTCTGGCACCGAGGTGGTGAAATGAACTTCCCCTAGATGTCGTACAGCAGAGTTCCTGACTATCTTCAAGCGACGGTTGAAGACCTACCTCTTCCTGAAACACCTAAATTAGCACTTTCCAGGTTTGCTTTGTAGAATTCAAGAGTTATATTTATATTAAGTGTGTAATCTTGCGCAACCGGTGTAGATTTATTCATTACTAGAGACTCAAGCACTTTTGTACGTCGCTCTGGACAATGGCGTCTGCTAAATGCCGCAAATGTAAATGAAAACAATTTAAAACAAAAGACATGTAATTAAACATATAAAAAAGAATAGAAAGTATACATACAGTATTTAGAAGATTTTACTTTCAAGAGAGGCAGAACCAGTATGAGTTGAGCAGTACAAGATGTCCATTTAATGTGTGTGTGTATAAAGCAAGATATGGAAGAGGATGTTCTGCATAGGAGTGCATGTTCTAGTCCTTGGTTTTCTCCTGGTCGAGGGCTCAAATTGCCTACAGAAAGTGATGCCTAAATGAAACCAGGATTGTTGGAGATATAGGGAGATCTACATGACTTGTTTTATTTCTTGCAAATTTCCTGACAAGCGATTTGCTGTTAAGCACTTAGATTTTTTTTCCATTTTGTATTTAGCAAATGGTATTTGCTCAGGAGTGAATTTACAGTATCTCACAAATGTTCCTCACATTTCAAAATTGGATATATTTTAGAGTAGTTAATGTTGCTGTTGCCACTGGCTCGCTTATTAGAGATAAACCTATAAGCACTAAACTTATACATTCATATTTTATAACCTCTTTAAATCTGCTTTAGAACAACGTCCATTGTCAAAATTGCTCGACAAATAAAACTGAATTGAGTGCAGAGCCAATACAATGGTTTTTCCCTGTCAGAGACGAGATCTATTAGAGATTCAGAAGGAACAAGTAATTAAACACTTTTTTACATGGAAAATCATTACGTAATTCTAGAATACATGTTCAACTCGAAATACAGCTGGATCCAATTTTCCAGAAAAACCGGTGCTGCAGATCAATGGATTTTTTTTTAATGATCATCTATTATACACTAAATCTTTGATAAAACTGATGCATGTCACATTCGTCACTTCAACCCAATAGACATCCACCAAACCTTTAAAAAAAAAAAAAAAAAAAAAAAGGGAAAATTCTTATAGAAGAACAATGTCAATTTTTATTTATATACAAAAAAAAAACATAAGGATGAATAGACATTCTTCAGTGTACATTTCCTGTACATTCTGTAATATTCGCTCCTGATGGTAATGCGATAATAAACACAGTACTTGGCGTAAGTGTTGACTGACACAAGTGAGTCCCACAGAAACACAAGGCTCACACGATCAACAGATCAGCTTCTCATAAGGCTGATCATGATGTGACCTGCATCGATCAGACACCTTCACGTTCTCGCTGCAAAGATCCTCAAAGCTAAACAAGTGCGTCCGTCAGATTTTCTTTCCTTTGTGCAGTTTGTTGAAACGCCAGATGTGCTCCTTTCGCAAACGCTTCCAGTATTCGTGGCTCTCCGGATCCAGCTCATGGAGTTTTTTCACCGTACCGAGGTTCAGCTCGAACAACCTGGAGACATCCACAAGCATCATTTTAGATTAAAAATAATTTAAAAAAAATCAACCATCAATTTTTGCCACCTTTTGTTCATATGTTCAGTAATAGATTAATTCATTTAATTAATTAACCATAACCTCCCAATTAACCATAAAGATTTGTTTTCTGTTCAATATTTACTAGGGGTGACCCCAAATATTCAAAGATTGGATAGGAGGAGCCTTATATTCGAATTTTAGCCCGAACTACTGTTTTTCTCCCAATAAGTTAATATACAGCCTAATATCATAATGCAAACAGATACAGATACACACACATACATACATATATATATATATATACATACACACACACACACACATATATATATATATAGAATTATTATTATTTTTTTTTAATCCAACCCCCGTGACAGATTTAGATTCACTTTACATGATCCGTGACTGACAAAGGAGCATCTTGAGAGCACGGATTGAAATATTTAACAATGTCTGGGAGATTCTGTAAAAGTATATTGTGTTCTTATTTAATTCGGTAAATTAAGTTTGGATTGTTCTGAATGCCGGTGCATAAATGTTGCGCTGCGCTTACAATTTAGGCAATTAGTTTCTCATTTGGCGACATGCAAAACGCATACCCTGTCTGCTGTGTGGTTTTTCTGCAGTAATTTATTTAATTTTTTTTAAGTTTATGGATCCAAAATCTTTTTATACATATGCTTTTTGTGTGATGTTCTGTACATCGTGGCTTTAAATTGGAAATTAGGAAATCGTTTTATGAAATGTTCATAAAAATTGCCTTTCATTTCAAATTTTAAAAAAGATAAAAAGGCATTGGCAGTTTCGTCTCACTTCACAGGCAGTTTTGGTCAAATTCAAGTTGTCTTACCCACTTGTTGACCACACACACACACACACACACACACACACACACAATTCGAATATGGGCAAGACTTGACAATTCTGAGTCGAATATGTAAATCCTAAGTGGTGACACCCCTAATATTTACTAACAATGCAAAAAAAAAAATCTGGAGCAGAATATATAATCAATAAAACCTATTTAATATGAACAATTACTAGAATTCTATTAAGGTACCAGGTGCAGAGATTCTCCATAGGAAGAAGTGAGACATATGCAGAATATGCAGAGTAAATACATGATCTATTATTAGTTCAAGCCCCAGTATAGCCAAGCTGACACTCTTGGGCCCTTGAGGAAGTCTCTTAACCTTAACACTGACTTTGAGCTTCTTTAAAAAAAAGGTCCTGAGATATGCATAGTAAAGAAGCTCAAAAATCTTATCTTGCAGCCCATTTTTGTTTACATTCATACCATTTCTGATGTCTGATGCAGCCAATTTATCAGTGCCAAATGAGTACATCATTACCATGCTGGATATTGCTCTTTCGGCTTTAGTGGTGGATCTTCTCCTTGTTTGTAGATGTTTACTCCAACAGCATAGGAGGTCAGCCTCTCCGGGTCCTTACACACCTCTGGGCCCGTTAGAACATCCTTTACCATGCCCTTTCCTTTTCCTTTAGCAGCTGAAGGAATATGAACAAACTTAAATGCATGACAACTGGAGACTGAATGATGGGTGTTATGGATGCTCCAAGTGCATTTAAATCTGAAACAATATCCTGTTGTCTTTATCAAATGTTAAGAATCAGCATCATTAGCAAATCAACATGCACTACTTGATGACTTTCTTCATATTCTAGAGGTCAAGGTCACTTTGTGGGCTTTACACTCATCCCAGGATATTAGCTGGAGGGTTAGATTCACCTAAAACGGGGCATACAGACGATAAAATAAAATCATACCAGGTTTTTTTGCATATCCGCGAATCTGGAATGAGCTGTTCACCAAAGCACAAGCACAAAGCCTGGCGTGTGAATGGAACAGATTGAGATGACCTCCGTTTAAAGACTTCAGAACGTGAATGAGAGCCATTTCTCCTGCACCATGCTGTAAACCAGAGACACGTGACCCACCAAAGCGCTTCCGTACCCCGGCTGCGCGTGCGCATTAATCAAATCTCTAAAATTGATCGACTTATATCTAGCGTGTATAATATAACAAAAAAGTTTGAAACGTTACTTATGGTATGTATCTAAAATAATAAAAAAAATGATAAATAAACAGTAAACATTTCAAAAGAAACAAATAAACAAACCGACATGACGTCACAGTCTTTCCGCTAAGGATTCAAAACTTCCGGCTTGTTTATTTCTCGAGCTCAGTCTTCGACAAGATGGCGGAGTACGAGGCTGTGCAGAAAGGCTCGTTAAAAATCAAAGGAGTTGGAAGTATTTCAGCTAGTAAAAAGTACGTACTTTGTTTTAATTTAAAGTGAAAGTAGTTCAAATGTGTTTTTTGTTCGGTTTGGGCTAACTCGTTAGCATTTCTTTTGCTAACGAGTTAGCCGAGAACTTAGCTAACATGGCTCATTTATCAATACAGTACTCACATATATGAAGCATTACAACGAATTAGAAGTGCTTAGAAGTGCATTATATGAACTGTAGAAGGTTATACTCGTCATGTGTATATATTGTTAGAAATAGGAGTTTTAATGAGGTTGGGCGCCATCTTGGATAATATTGTGTTTAAGCCTATCTCTCTATCTCTCTGTCCCCCTCTATCTATCTCTCTATCTCTCTCTCTCTCTCCCTCTCGCTATCTATCTCTCTATCTCTATCTCTCTCTCCCTCTCGCTATCTATCTCTCTCTCCCAGTCTCCCTCTCTCTATTGCTTTTTCTCTCCCAGTCTCTCTCTATCTCTATCGCTCTTCCCCCCATCTATCTATCTCTCTCTCTCTCTCTCTCTCCCAGTCCCCATCTCTCTATCCCAGTTCCTCTCTATCTATCTATTGCTCTTTCTCTCCCAGTCCCTATCTATTGCTCTTTCTCTCCCAGTCTCTATCTATCTATCTATCTATCTATCTATCTATCTATCTATCTATCTATCTATCACATGGATCGAGAGAGAATGGCTGTGTCGTGCAGATTTAGAAAACAGTGTCAAGGTCACGTGATTAAGTGGAATTACTGTATCACCTAAAAGCTGATTGTTTTTTCCCTACAGCATGTCCTTATGTTTTCCTTTTCTCTTAACAAAAATGATAGCAATTCTTTGTAAAGGCGATTCACTAGAATTTTTTAATTCTTATATTAGTTCAGAATTGACAATAAAAAAAAATCAGTTCTGTGTAATGGTGCGTGTTGTTTTTGAGACCGCTCGACCCCTATACATCACAGCATCGTTACAGTTCGAGAGGCCGGTGAGGAGAACCGTTTATAGCTGCTGTAGTGTAAATTCTCACAACCTTTTTCTCACATATACTGATCTTAAAGTCTCGTTTCATAAAAAAAGGAGAAAAACAACAAGACAGTTGTGGTAAAAGTGTTACCTTGAGTACTTTTCTACACCAGACTGACCAAGTACTTTGTTCTTGACTTAATATTATATGAACATTACTTAACTTTGAACATTTGTCGTTTGAAACAGGAAGAAGAAGAAGGACAAGGAGTTGAAGCGTTTGGAAAACCAGGCGATGGCCACATCAGCAGACGAGGAAACGACCAAGAAGGCTTATGTTGATAAAAGAACACCGGCTCAACTCGCCTTCGACAAAATCCAGGAGAAAAGAGTGCGTATTTTTGTATGATCTGTTATACATGCTGTAACTTGGTGTTTTTTTTAAATGCTGGTCGTGTGTGTGTATGTATGTGTGTGTGTGTGTGTGTGTGTGTGTGTATATATATATATATATATATATATGTGTGTGTATGTATATGTATGTATATATATGTATATATATGTAATGTTATATAATATAAAACAAAACAAAACATTGGTCTTTTTATAACTGGTGTTCTAATGCATTACTGGGCTAATACAGCATGAGGGGAGGTGGTAGCTCAGTGTATAAGGCTGTGGGTTACTGATCAGAGCGCTTTGCTCAAGCGCCCAATTGTGTTAGCGGTTCTGGATCGTGTCTGACCGTGCAATCTTTAATTACTCAATGTTCCTCGTTGAAGTCCACTATATAGGGTGCAAGTATTTGATCCAGGGCTGCACCAACTTCTCATGGGCAGAGCTCAGTGCTTAATATAGGAGCTAAATAAATTCAGTTGCAGCACAATGTTGATTTGTACAGTTTGGTGAAAAACCACTTAAATTCTTTGCAAAAAGAAGTGCTGTCTCATTAGATGAGTTTAAATTGAGAACTTGCAGCACTGCAGTGATTTTAGCGATAAGTGGACATTTAGTGCCCAAGAAAATGCTTTCGGTTTTATGATATGTAATTAATATAACAAACCTGCTGTATTTTAAGTCACTTTTCTTCTGCCTCTTTGACTCTTGAATTCTTATTTTAAATAGCAAATTGAAAGGATTCTGAACAAAGCCTCCAAGACACACAAGCGCAGAGTTGAGGTAAGAGTTTGTTCTTATTATTTTTTTTTTTTGTTATTGCTCCGTTACATACAGTCTCCTGGACATTTCTTCTGTCCACAAGGTCAGGTTTTTTTTACTTCCTCTTATGTCGGTTAGATATTTCCTTATGTGTTACCATCTGCATTTTCTAAGATTTTGTGTTGAATCTATTGACCATATAATAGTGACTGAGCTTCACTCAATGCAGCTCTCTAGCTTATAAAAACTTATCACAATCATCAATCCTCCCTGACCAATCACTGAGCCATGTCATCCTCCCTGACCAATCACTGAGCCACGTCATCCTCCCTGACCAATCACTGAGCCACGTCATCCTCCCTGACCAATCACTGAGCACCATTATCCTCAACACACTTCTGTGAGCAAATGCAGAAATCTAAGAGGTGGATTTGTATCTGGCCTGAACTCCTAACTCAACAAAACCTCTTTATCCGGCCTGTCAGGTCCCAAGTAGGATGAGATGGATGAGGTTTTTGCAGCTACCATTTTCTTACTCATAAATTTTGAAACCTTATATTGTGCCTTTAGTGCAGTCATTTAAAATTATTTTTTTAAATAAATCTTTCTATCCAAATCAAGTTATTAATCTTTAGCATGGATATTAAAATTTCATTCCACGAGCCACGTGAGGGCGTTTGTCAGGTCGCTCCCTGCCTGTATGTTTGACACCCTGTCTGAAATTGTAGGTCAGTGTCGGTGAATTTAATGATTTCTTTTTCCCCCAGGAGTTCAACAGACATCTGGACACACTGACAGAGCATTATGACATTCCGAAAGTCAGCTGGACCAAGTAACACGGACATCCCGTGGATCATCAGCACAACGATGATGTTCAGCTGTTAAGGACTTGACATTCTCTCACCCGCCATTCAAATCGCTCTGTTTAAAGTCTACAGATGCTAAATAAACATGTAGCTGTCTCCTGTGTTCACTCAGAAGTCATTTAAAGTTTGATTTGTTTTTGCATTCTAATATTTCCTTATGTACCTAAAATGGAGTTTTCATTTTGAGAAGATTTCTGTGTGCAAAATCCAATATTTATACTTAACCCACTGGTTTTTAGTTTTGCGTTACTTGGTGATATGATGTGATATTTCTTATTTCCTTCATTAAAATTATATACAATTTATTCTGCTTCTCTCTACCTGCCATAAATCTATAAACCATAAGTACTAAAGGCCAACTGTACACACACACAAACAATAGACCACACATTTATAAGTCAGAACATATCTGTGACCGCAGTATTAAGCATTAAAACAATTCTCTGCTTTTAACAAACTATTTTGCCCAAAATTAAACGCTTTACACATTTTTTTTTTTTTTTTTGTGGCATCCGGGCAGTCTATTTCTCCAAACACTCAGTGGAAATACTTTGCTATGCCTCTAGTAAAACTCGCCAAAGATGTTCATTAGTTGGAGATTTTTTCTGACCTTCTTATCCAGTTAATCCCAGAACAGTTCAATAGGATTTGGGTGCAGCGACTGGGCAGGTCATTTAATGATAGTTAACACTTCAGCCGACTGTTTGCCTTCTAAATACGTACGCTTTGGCTCATTGTCATGTTGTATGGTGAAGTCCGTTTCAGTGAGCCGCAGTCCAGATGGAATTGCATGGTGTTGAATTATGGAATGGGAGCCATGTATGTGTTCAGTTTTCCCTAAACCTGGAATTAGTCTCCAACCTTCCCTGCTCCAATACAACTCCGAACCATTAAGCTTCCACCTCGATGTTAGTCGAGTCACGGGGGTGAGGCAGTGTGCTAACATCATCTCTCCTCTCCTATGTCTTATATAAGTTCTTCTGTTGCAGCCAAAAATATCCACAGAACTTTCTTCAACTCATTCACTGTCCAATTCTTGTGTATTTTTGCCTTTTAACCTGGTATGTTGCATAGAAACAAAACGAACATGCATGTGCCTCAAAAACATAAAAGACAAGGTGAAACTTTCCAGACACTATATATATATATATATATATATATATATATTCATTGTGTAAGGTACATGTACAGAGCCAATGAAATGCAGTTAGCATCTAACCAGAAGTGCATAAGTGGCCTATTTACAATAAGTAACAGTCGATAAATAGGGTATGAGGTCCGTATACACAGGGATGAGGTGATTAATGTACAGAAGGTGCAGTAGGTAATAATATATTATATATATATAGTAATATACAATATACTGTGCAAAGATTATGCATAGACAGACATCGAGATAATATACTCAAATAACATGATATAGTAATGCACAAGTTTGAATGTATGTATGATACAGTATATACAGTATAAATATGGGTGGAATCAGGATGGTTATGGATGGTGTGAAATGTGTAGTGGATAAGCAGTGCAAAATACACAGAAAGTAACAGTGCAGTATAGAATCAGCTGTTCAGTGCAGTAACAAGCCACAGGAAAAAAGCTATTCTTTAGTCTGTTTGTGCGGCTCTGAGACACCTGTAGCGTCTGCCTGATGGGAAAAGAGTGAATAGTCCATGGTTGGGGTGAGAAGTATCTTTAATTATGCACCTCGCCCTTTGGAGACAGCGTTTATTGTAAATGTTCTCCAAGGTGGGAGGCTGAGTGCCGATGATTTGTTGAAGCAGTACAGCAGTAAAAGTTCTCCAGTATCCTGTAGCACAGACAGGACTTTTTAAGTCTCCTCAGAAAAAACAGGCAATTTTGTGCCTCCATGATCAGGTTAGAAGAGTTCAGAGACCAGGTGAGATCCTCCGAGATGTGGAGGAACTCCAGGGAACTTAAAGCTGGGTACACACTCAACAGCAGCTCCATTGATGCTACTAGGTGCATTAATGTCTAATACTGGACTAATTCTACATGAACAGTTTCATGACAACTGTGCAGCTCTGTTGATCCTTAACCAGCTCATTTTGGGGAAGCATCACAATATTAAATGTAATTTTAAAAGGGGGGGAAAAAAAGACTGCATTCTGTGTTGAATAAAAGAAAAACTGCTGTAGTATATAAGGAACAAAATACACACAGTGGATTATTTTCCTAAAACAGCACAATACCTAGTGTTTTATTCCTTACTTACTCTACACACACACCTCTTATGCTAAGAAGAAAGGTTTTGTGCTACATCTACTACTCTGAAAAGAATATCTTTTTCTCCATAAATATGTATGAAACCATTCCCAGTAATCGATTCTCTTCATTTTATAGTGTTTCTCTCAGATGCTTCAAGGAGTGTCTGTATATGTTGGAGTTTCTATCCAATCAAATTTCAGCCGTCACATCACCTGTTGCCAGGGTTTAATGTATCTGACAAGGCCTTCATTGTCAGCGCCGGCAGACTTTTTTTTAGCATAAAATCTATGTTGCTTGAAGCTTTTGCTTTAACCAATCAGACTGATCACTGATCACTGCATCTTCACACCCTGTGACAGAATGGTCAGAGCTTGCAACCCTGTGAGTGCACAACTCTAATGTATGCGTATGGATTTCGATCCACAAATGGCTGACAAAGGAGAAGAAACTGATTTGGTCGCAGATACACTTACAAGAAAATTTACAAGGCAGACCTTTCCAGAAAAGCTGGACATCGTGAGGAAAATTCGGCCTTAAGTTTCAACAAGTCTCCTTTCACTGCAGCCACAGCAGCAGCACCACCTGCATGCATCATCTCAAGCAGAAGCATCCTTGCATCTTTTCCGTGCATTAAGGTTTTCCTGGGGATTAGGGTTTTCCTACAGGAAAGAAAAAACAACAGCAGAAATGGTTAATCAAAAAAAAAGCTTTATATCTGTTTTCAACTGTTTAGGGCCTTTTTACTTTTGTGTTTTCTTTCCTGTAAAAAAATGCAGGAAAACCCGAGATCATTTTATGAGGTTATTATCGATGCTTCTGCTACAGATGATGCATGCCGGTGGTGCTGCTGTGGCTGCAGGGAAAGGAGACTTGTTGAATTGTGTTTATTGTGTTTCTTGCTTTAGTAAGAATGTCATTCGTTCTCGCTGCATGTGATTCCTGTCTGTGACGCTTTGTTATAGTGCGTTAATAAATAATATTGATTGTTTAGATAACGATGGTATAAAGAGATGGATTGGTTCAGGTACAACACCATGAAGGCCTAGTTGTGAAAGTAATGCACATGGTTAAATAGAATGCACCCAAAACAGTGCACTACATAGTGAATATGGAGCGAGTTTACACACTTTTGGACTGGAAAGTGTCGTGACTAAAAGTGAACGTTAGGTGGTGCTGTTGGACCTAACATCAGCACCAGTGTGGTAAAGCCTGTGTCAGGTTAGGTTGATGTTCCTCATCTTTGCGCTTCTACAATTATGAATGTGTAATAAAAATTGATTAATTGCACAAATATATCATGTTGCTATTTCAACACTGCACAATTATGTTTGATATTCTATTGCGATCGTGCTACACCATAGAAAAGCTATTTGTAAAGACAAGTAACACAACAGTAAGGAAACTAGTCATGATCAATTTATTCAAGTAATAAAGAAGGTCGAAAATAGGGTTAGCTGATGAAAATGTGTGTATCATTTTAAACAGTTTATATTTACAACATTTGGTAGACACCCATATCCAGAAAGGTCGTATCTAACTGAGCAGTTAAATGGCTAATGGACTTGCTTGAGCAGTGGTAGATTGGTGGGGCAGGAATTGAACTGAAGACATCCTGATCAGAAGTCCAAGGTCTACTATTTACTCAGGTTGCATTGTGAGTTTTTCAGACCAACCTAGATGCAGTATCTACCACCACAACCTGTACAAATGTAAAGCTGAACTGGATATTTGGTCCATGGTTCAGTCGTTTGATAGTTTGTAGAAACTGGCGAAGCATCATTGCATGTTAATACAGTCGAATGTATTTAGCACCAGAAAATCGTTGCCCTGGTCAGGAGATCGCATTGTAAAATCCTGACAATGTTCGCTAGGTGGGAGGGGCATATTCTCTTTTCCGTGTCAATAACCAATATATTTGTCACATACACATTCATACAGAGTACAACATGTGAAATGCTTTTTACAAGTCCGATACTGAAGAATGTAAACCTCCCTTTTGGCCTTCCTCTTTTCTTCCTTCCTGGTGGCTCCATCCTCAGCATTCTCCTACCGATATACCCCATGTCTCTCTTGACCCCAGGTACCTGAAGTCCTCCACCTTCTCCACCTCTTCTCCCTGCAACCGCACCACTCCACTGCCCTCCCTCTCATTCACACACATGTCTTACTCCTACTGACTTTCATTCTCCTTCTCTTCAGCACATACCTCCACCTCTCCAGGCTCTTCTCAACCTGCTCCCTACTCTCAAATGGTGATGGTCAACCTGTCCATCACCACTGCAAACAGGAAAGGGCTCAGAGCCGATCTTTGATGCAATCCAACCTCAACCTTGAACCAGTCTGTCGTTCCTACTGCACACTTCACTGCTGTCACACTGTCCTCATACATGTCCTGCACCACCCTCACATACTTCTCAGACACAGACGTCCTCATACAATACCACAGCTTCTCTCTCTGCACCCTGTCGTACGCTTTCTCTAAATCCACGAAAACACAATGCAATCCTTCTGCCCTTCTCTATACTTCTCCATCAACATTCTCTAAGCAAATAATTCATCTGTGGTGCTCTTCCTCGGCATGAAACCATACTGTTGCTCACAGATGGTCACCTCTTCTCTCAGCCTGGCTTCCACTACTCTTTCCCATAACTTCATGGTTCGACTGAGCAACTTAATTCCCCTGTAGTTACTGCAGGTCTGCACATCTCCCTTATGCTTAAAGATCAGTACCAGCACACTCCTTCTCCATTCCTCAGGCATCCTCCCACCTTCCAAAATCGTGTTAAACAACCTGGTTAAAAACTCCACTGCCATCTCTCCTAAACATCTCCATGCTTCTACTGGTATATCATCTGGTCCAACCGACTTTCCACTCTTCATCCTCTTAATCGGTGCTCTTACTTCCTCATTACTAATCCTATCCACTTCCTGCTTCACCATCTCCACACCAGTGCAAATGTATGTAGACGAGAGCATGCATCATGTGTCTTGGAAGAAGCACATGTTAGCGCTCACCCTATTGAGCTGTAGGATCAGGGCAATGGGTGTTTTTTTTTTTTTTTGTCCTTGTGCTTGTCAAACTGTTACTGACCACCACTATATGGCCACAATTTTCCACAATATTATAATTCCTATTTGTAAGATTAAAATGCACCATGTCAGAAAATCTCAAACTGGCTCCATGAACGTGAACCTGTGTGAAACCTCATTAACCTTTCACCAGATCAGAATCCTGAAGAGCACCTCTGGGATGTGGTGGAAAATATTGTGGAGATTCACAACAAGTGAAGTGCAGGAGTTGTGTGATGCAATCGATATGGTGCAGAATCTCACTTTCAGCATTTCTAACATGTTTCTGGAATCTATGCCACAAAGAATTGATGCTGTTTTTAGAGAAAACGAGTTTTAGTATGTTTTTTTCTTTTTTCCGAAAAATGTATGTTGCTAGCATACAAGCCCTTTGTTACTCCTCGTGTTTCTTTTAAACATCCAGACCATTCTGAAGGAAAAAAGGACGGAGACTGAACATGCCGTGACCCCCCACGACAGTGATTTAATGAGTCCTCTGAAAGTCAGTGAGCCTTTTATGAAAGTTTAAACGGGTACTCGTGTCTCTCGCGTCTTCAGAAAGGTGAAGTCATCCCGTACGGCAACGCACCTGGCCTGAGTGATATCCTAAAAGCCCTGTTCCTTTCATTATGGCCTGACTGTAAATTATTTCAGAACAGTTTTGCAGAGAAGATGAGCACCGAGCCTGGATTCAGCCATATGGTTCTAATAAAGACAACGACTTTTGCGATGTTATCAGAAATCGCTGGATTACGTTTTCATGCATATTTGCGTTATCTGAAAAGATTTACGACCCGATGTCGTTCAACGACTTCGGTGTTGAGATCTACATTGAAAATCAAAGCACTTTGGAGATGGCTAAGAGACCTGAGAGATATCATTTAGCTACATTTCTTTAATTTATTTCATAATTAAAAGCACAGACATGCTTTAATCCTTCAAAAAGTGCTTTGCATAAATAGTCATCCCCCTGAAACTGAAGTTAATTTGGATTATAAAATATTGTTGATATTGAAGTGATGGAAATGAATATGTAGGATTATATCCCTGTAAATATTTTTCTTCTACCAGATTATTTATATATACCTAAATGAAACAGGTTTCTATGGTAACAATGAGCTGTTACTCAATAACGCTGTGGTTATTAAAGAATTATGATATATAGGTTATATGATATAATTATGATCGAATAGTGCATCTACATCTCCTTCTCTCTACTATAAAGCTCCAGATGTTCATCCTAAACATGACATCTGGCCTCCCACCAACCGGGATGCATCACATCTTATGCACGGCCTCTAATCAGCAGCTCTGACCCACAAACATAAAACATTTTCCAACTGCAATCACAGAACAGCGGCTGGTCAAAAACAGGGTTTTGTCTACATCAGAGAACATCATCCTCAAGTCAGGGTATTTCTCGTATCTCTTCTCCTGATGCAACGTCCCGATAAGAATCTCTACATGACTGGATTAACAGATCAGATAATGACAATAGGAACATCGAGACCTACACGAGTGCAGCCGAGTGCCAGACTAAAGCATTTCGACAAAGGAACGCTCTGATGAAGGGATAGCCCGAAGAAATCAAGCTGATACAATTTCCTTCTCCACCAAAAGATGTCAGTTAGCTAAAACATTGTCTTCTGAAGTTCTGCACTGGAGATACATGGAACAAGAAGAAGCGAACAAGAAGAACTCAAGCCAACCAAAAGCTCTTGTTTTTTTTGGTAAATCCTTTTCTCAAACCTTAACCTGGTCTTCATGAATGTCCCTCTGTGATTTGGAATCACCAAGTAATATGAAGCCTTCAAAACCTGAACAAATATTTGACTATAAATGCATTTGTTAGAAAAAAAAAAAAATCCATAATAAAAAAAAAAAAAAAAGTTTCTGCCCAAACTAAACGCAAAAATTATTTGACAATAGCCACATACTGTACATGTGTTATTACATACTTGCATCAGTTAAAAACAATTTATTTCTATATCATTATCAGTATATGTTCTATACTTTTATTATTTAGAAAGTGAACAATAATTTGTGATTTATATTTGATATGTAGATTTATTTCCACTCGCTCAACTGTTTCCCGAGTGCTACTGCTCAGCTAAACAATTTCTCTCAGCACTACTGCTGCTTCGTGAATATGACGTATCACAACACTACGTGGACCGAGGCGTGTCCTGAGAGTTACATAGAATATAGATTAACATGGCAGAGGTAGAGCTGCATCTTCCTGGAGACACAACAGGAAAAGAACGTCTGGTTTTATTTAACCTTTTTTTTTTTGCACGTTAGAAGTCAGAAGGCGCTTAAGGAAATTGGTGATTTGCTGTTTGTCTGAACCAAAAAAATAACAGTGAACTATCTGTACCACATTGAATGGCATAGCATCATATTTTTTCCATTGCATCGTATTGCATTGAATCGCTTTGTTTTAAGTCAAATCGAAATCGGATCACGCTGCATCGTAAAGGTGTAAATCATCGCATCGCATCGGTAGCTGCTTCGTGTGTATCTTTTATGTATTGTATCATTGGCTATGCATCGAGATAAGAATCGCACCGACCTCAGTTATGGAGCTGCACGTCCGTAATGCGAGTGTATGGTAAGTTATGGTAAGTTTTTTTTTCTTAACAGGGATTTTGTAGTATAAAAGTGTTAATTGTATAAATTACATAAAGATTTGGGCTAGAATTTAGTATGTGCACATAACTTAAAACAAACAAAAGCGATGTAGATTCTGCACAAAGGTTCTCAAAAAAGCTAATGCTAAATGGTTTGGTAGGTTTTGTCTCTAAAGCTCATCAAATACTGTATCTGCATTAATGCAAACTGAGATGAAGGCTCAACACTGCTTTACTGACTCTAAAATCGAAGCAATGAGGCGAAACACGAGACCTGAGGCCCATGCATGAAAAGAAAAAAACACGTTCTTCGCTTCTAGACACGTGCCTCTCATTACTGCCTGCTGATAAAACTAATTTGTGTGGAATTCCCCCCACATGATAAACATTGATTTAACAGACCAGACAGGAAGTCCTAATGAAATCTGGACATTATTTATGACTGCGCTTTGGTCGACATTGACCCTGTAGGGTGGCGGAAAAGAACAAGTTCAGGTTACAAATTAGTCCAGAGAAGTTTCGATTTGGTAAAGGAAAACAAACAATCCGAAAGACGTAAGGTAGACGTCTAAATGCACACACGCCGATGTTATCTCTAGCAGGGGGCACAGAGTCAAGAGAACAATGGAGGAAAACAGAGAAAGTACAGAGGAACACCAAAGGACATGGTGTCAACCTGACTCAGTGATAGGGAAGGGCCGCTCTGCTGCATGCCAACAACTCTGACCTGTACAGCACAGAGTCAGGGGTCAGAGGGTCATGGGGTCAACCCATGATGAATGTGTATCACCCAGAGGGGCTCTGAACCTGTCTTGGCACTTTTACAGGTTTTTTAGGTTTTAGTTCTACATCTTTGGGTCTGGGCCAAAAGGTCTGACAGAACACAGAACAGACAGTATACAGTTCACCACAAACACTGATTTTTAAAAGGTAAAGGCCAGATGAAACATTTTTGCTTCAAAAATAGTAAATCAGTCAAGACTGCAGTCTAGATTAGATTAGATTGATTAGATTAGATTAATTCAACTTTATCACTGTGCAGAATACAAGCGCAGAACCAATGAAAAGCAGTTAGCATCTAACCAGATTTGCAAATAGCGTGCTTGCTAGCAAAATACATAAATACATAGAAAATATTTACATACAAATGTACAAATATATGCATATAACTGCATGTACATAATATTTTATATTATATAAAAAAAAAGTGCAGGTATGAGGCAGTGTGTATAGATTAGCACAGTGAAAATATAAAGGTGCATTGTGCAGATAAGGGAATAAAAATGTCCAGTGACTGACAAGTGATCAGAAAGAGATCACGTAGTGACGACAGAGAAAAAGGTGCAAAGAAGCAAGTCGAGAGTAAAGTATAAGGCAGGTAGCATGGCAGTGCAAATAACAGTTTAGCGTCTACCAAAATTGCAAATGGCAGCATTGTGCAAACTGACAAGTGCAGATAAATGTTTGCATAGCAAATAAATATAATGGATGTGGCAGTAAAAAAAAAAAAAAAAAAAAGAGCTGTTGAAGTACAACAAATAAATATAAAGGCTCTGGGCAGTGTAATGTACAGAAGCTGTAGTATGTATGTATGTATGTATGTATGTATGTATGTATGTATCTATCTATCTATCTATCTATCTATCTATCTATCTATCTATCTATCTATCTATCTATCTATCTATCCATCCATCCATCCATCTATCTGCACCTGGGGGAAGGTGGAAGCTCAGTGGTTAAGGCTTATATCAGAAGGTCGTAAGTTCAAATCCCACTGCCACTGATGGGCCCTTGCGTAAGGCCCTTAACCCTCAACTGCTCAGTTGTATAAATATGATAAGTTGCTCTGGATAAGGGCATCTGGCATATGCCATAAAAAAAAAAAACTCCACAAAAGTTACACACAGTGTATATACAGTTGATATATAAGTATGTAGAAGGAGTACAAACCGAGTAAAATTTTTTTCCCCTTGGGTCAGAATGAAAATCTACAGTTCAGTGACTGAGATCGGGATGGGGATCAGGATAAGCTGCAATGGTTGTATGCACTTGAGTTTGAGTTCGAAGTTCAGTAGGCCATATCTACGCGGTGGTTTTAAAAAGATTGTAAACTAGTTTTGTAACAGACACCAACAGAGGGCAGCACAAGGCTGCACACACAGTCACAGGGAGCACCACCCTTCATAAGTCAGTGTGCCAAAAGACATCATCCTGTGTACATCAGGAGCTGTGCAACTGGTGCTATCCTGACCAGGTGCGTTACCACCGTGTCACCGAGCTCACCTTACACGAGTTTCTCGCCGGAAACAACATGATCTCACTTCCGCACCCACCCTACTTTCCAGATTTAACATCATTGCGGAGATCCAGAGTGTTAGCAGAAGGTGCTTGACACGCTTCAAAAAGAAGACTTCCAGGACATATTGCAGAAGTGGCAGGAACGCTGGGAGTGCTGTATAGCTGTTCAAGAGACTATTTTTAAGGTGATGGCGTGTAAACGTAGAAAAATACTTAATACTAAAAGTACTTAATTGTAAACAGAGCTATTCTTGAAACTTTTTGATACCACCTCGTACCATTTTGATACCACCTTTGTCTCATGGTTTAATGCTGCTGGTTTAATGTTGTACTTTGTACTTTTGTATGCTGATTTAGATTAGACAATCAACAGGACTGAATTGACATTTTCTATTTAGGGAAAATAAAAATGTTATATATAAAATCGCAAGAAAATATCATCAGTGTTAACATCTTACTAACTTCGCTAATGTTAGCGATTAACAGCAGTCTTGTTTGCTGTGTCAGTTTTGAGCACATTTGAATGCTTTGTCATTAATCAAGTCAAGTCAAGTCAAGTCAAGTTTATTTCTATAGCGCTTTTCACAACAGACATTGTCTCAAAGCAGCTTTACAGAAATCAACAGTCAAGGTGAATGGTGTGCGTTTATCCCTGATGAGCAGCCGCGGCAACTGTGGCAAGGAAAAACTCCCTTAGATGTTATGAGGAAGAAACCTTGAGAGGAACCAGACTCAAAAGGGGAACCCATCCTCATTTGGGTGATATCAAGAGAGTGATCATAAATCTTTCAACAATACAGAACACTGGAGAGTGAGAACTAACATGAGTACTGGAGTATAAGATTATAAGTAAATGTTCTTTCTACAGTCTTTGGTATAAAAGTAGGAGCTACTGAGCTCAACATTTGTGATCATCACAGATCCAGCAACAGCTTCTCCATGCCAGAGCCTTTAAACACTCCAGGAGGTCCAATGTCAAAACTCCACACATGTAGTGGGATCCAATTGGCACTGGTACGTCTCTAGATGGTTCAGGATGTTTGCGAGTTCGGCATCTACTTCTTTAACTTCTTCATTAATCACTGCTAAAATGAGACACGGATACTGAAATTCCATTCGTTTCAAGATGAATGTAATATGACCTTCGCTGCAGTTAACTAGCTAGTTAGCTGAGTTAGTTGGCAGGGAAATATGGAGGCTTTATTGATATGCATATGTAGGTATAGGCGTAGAATGCTGTATTTTTTTTTACTAATGGTGTTGAAATGGTGTTTTTCATTTGTTTTTGGACAATGTCATTATATTGTTACACCTTATTATTGATAATGTTACACATTAAGCTAGTGTAATGCAGGGCTAAGCTAGCTAATCAGGCTTATTTGGATAGCAAGAGGATATTCATTATTTTAAATAAATTTTAAGTAAAAAAAACTTATATGCAAATGTAATTATTTTGTAGACATTGTAATGGTCCTTCAATGTTAAAAACTTTGCTAGCTTATTATTATTAGCTATTTGCTAATGGTATTGTTTGTAGAATTTTTCAGTCATTGTTTGAACATTATAACAGTATTTTACAGTTACGCAATTAGCTAGATTATTAGCAGTTATCTAGTCAGCTAGTTAACTAACTTAACTTATTATTGTATTATATTACTGTATATAGGCAAAAGTTTGTTATCGTCTGATCATAAGATTCATAGGTGCTTTAAACATCTCATTCCACATTTAGTCTCCATTTGCTGTTACAATGACCTCCACCCTGTTGGGAAGATGTTGTACTAGATCCACAAGGGTGTTAGTTAAAGTTCAGATTTGCATGTTACATTAGTTCAATATAGTATTTCCTAATTATCTATTGATTTACTGTTTTGTTGTGCACTTTTTCTTTCGTTCCTCTTCAGCGTTCGCCTCTGGTTTCCAATAATGATGCGTCTCGCTTACTTACACCTCTCTAATTACAGCTCGCCGTTAATCAAGGAACAGGAGCGTATACAACATCCAGATATCAAAAGCAGCCGGAAATCGTAGCAGCACTAATTGCCACCTACGACAAGCACATCAAGACGGAGGAAAAAGCCATTACATGCGCTTAGATGTGTTTGACATATTCAGCCCCAGCGCAGGAAAGGCGAGCGCTTTGATGACGCCACTGTCGCTCGATTGCATTTGCATTTGATCTCATATCAGCAGAGACTGTGGTTTGTAACTGCTATGGGATCTCTGTAATCTTTCTCTGGCTCTGTTTACATAACGGTCTCGTAGTCTTAACACACCAAGACGCTGAGGTGTGATTAGGCAAATTGACAAAAAAAAAAAACAACAAAGTTTGCTACTATGGGATGCAACAGTTTGATTAGCATAAAATGCGATAGAAAATAGAATAGTTGAGGTGTTCCTGTGTGTAACGGAGCTCTGATTTAGCCCTTTTCGGAGTGTATGATGAGTGTTGTTGGTGGTGTTAGTGGAGGGGGCACTTGTGAAACGAGACCAAATTATAGCTTTTACACTGACAGCTAGTTAAAGCAGACAGACTATCAATTACTCATGCACACACACACAAGCCTTAAACATTAAGCTCTTTTCTTTTTACCCGTTTAATGTTCCTGTCTAACAGCTCCCACCGGCGGCCTCGTGCACGTTTGATGCTTCAGAAGGACGGTCATTTTCCAGGATCCTTTAGCACACCGGAAACAACTATTTAGATCCATTGTCTAGACTCAGGACTGCCTGGAGCATGATAAAAATGTCAGGGTGAGCGTAAAGCGTTTAATCTGACGCACATCAGCCACACACTGCAAACAAACATAAAAAAATTCAACATTAACGTCAAATAACAGAGAACTTTATTAGAACTTGTACTGGTCAATTCTAAATCCTGATTGTTTAGAAGGTGTCGAAGCTGCTTTGTCTGTTAATGCAGCTGTAAAGAAAATCCCATATGTGTTTTTATACACTATGGCTTGTATAATTGGAAGTGGAAGCTCAGTGGTTAAGATGTTGGACTTCTGATCGGAACGTCGTCAGTTTAAATCCCAGCTACTTCAGCTGCTGCTGCTGGGCCCTTGAGAAGCTGATGGGCAAGAACACTAAGGATATACGAACCAGGCATAACATTATGACCACCTGCCTAATATTGTGTTGGTCCCCCTTTTGCTGCTAAAACACTCCTGACCTGTCGAGCATTAACAGCATGAACGTCTTTACCAGTTTGAGCTACAGGAGCTCGTCTGTTGGATCGGACCACACGGTCCAGCCTTCGCTCCCCACGGGCATCAATGAGCCTCGGCCACCCATGACCCTGTCGCCGGTTCACCACTGTTCCTTCCTTGGACCAATTTTGATAGATACTGACCACTGCAGATCGGAAACACCCCACAAAAGCTGTAGTTTTTGAGATGCTCTGACCCAGTCGTCTAGACGTCACAATTTGGCCCTTGTTAATCTCGCTCAAATCCTTACTTTTACCCATTTTCCCAGCTTCTAACACATGTTGTTATTCAATAATTGGTTATAATGTCATAATTATATGCCTGATCAGTGTATATGAAATAAATATGTCTGCCATTGCCATGAATTCAAAGTGGCAAAGAGTTTATATGGTGATGTTTTCTGAGAGGTGTTTGCACACATTTATAAAAGGAGACTCCGGTGTTAGCACTTTGAAACAGTCCGAAGTAAAGATGAAACTTTCAGGTTTTGACGAAACACAGGAATGTTTTTTATCGTCAAAAGAAAGTAATGGAGTGACTGTTTCTAGCTGCTTGTGACTACCTTGTACCAATGGTTAATAATAGCTATAAATAGATATTAAAAACATGACCTATTGTTATTTAATAAGAAAGCCATTGCAAGCCATGGTTTAATAATCATTATATTTATTATTTTTCCGAATACTGTAATCCACTTTAGTGACAGTAACTTCTTCCGCATGGCTCTCTTTCACACTCAGTACAGTTCATACCTTTAATGAGTGGTTAACAAAGTACACAAACCATGTACTTGAGTTATATGACTCAAGTGAAAGTAAAAGTGCTTCCTTGAAACTTTTACTTGAGTAAAAGTACAAAAGTATTTGCATTCAAATGTACTTGAGTAGCCAAAGTACTATGATATATATATAGGCTATAATGTTCCTATTATCATTTTTGTCACACAACTCTTTGCTTAATCAACTGTTTATGTAAAAAGACTCTAATGCTACTCATAGCACACCAATCTATGAATAGAATGAATAGAATTAAACAATGATTGATAACTATTAAAAATTAGCCCAAGCCCCAAACCTTCTTTTTAACCACTTCAAGAATATTACAAATAATGGCGAGGTGTTGTGAGTTCGAGTCAGAATTTTCTTCCATCATTTATTCTTCTAAAAAATGTTCTGTTTGCTGTTGAACTGATGCTGAACTGTATGTTGGTGATGAGTAGATACCACCAAACGGCGATCAAAACAAGTTTAAAACAGAGCGCGCGCTCGACCCCGATTGGTGGGTCGCTGCGTGATTGACCAGTTACGTTTTTATCCACTCGTTAATAAAAAGGAACGATTTTGCAAAATGTAGTCGAGTAAAAAGTCAGAGATTTGAACTTGAAATGGAGTGAAGTGAAAGTAAAAGTCTCGCCAAATGGAAATACTTCAGTAAAGTACAGATACGTGAAAAAGCTACTTGACCACCACTGCCTTTAATATCATTATGTTTCATGACTCGCTAGATAGCTTTCATTAGTGACGTAAAAGAATTGCCCTAGATCAATTTTACCTTAGATATTATCCATAAAACATTCTGGTTTGCGTGGGTATGGAAAATAATGGTTGTATAATGGAATTACTGTTACTACCCTGAAACTAATTGTTTTTTATTTATATCAAAGTGTTTATTTTTTTTCTCTTTTATATAAGAGCAATTTCAAAAAACCTTTAACATTATATGAAAAAATTTGGGACACCAGACTTTTCCAGCCATATGTGTATGTACTATGTATATATATATATTGGAGGTACACAAGTGTATAGGATGTGTCTGAATGCGATAGAATTAGATTTTCCCTTTATTCGAATTAGGAGATCCGAACCTTTTCCAGTATAATACCCCTGTGCACAAATCCAGTTTCATGAAGATATGATTCACGAGGGGTTGGAGTCGAAGATCTTCTGCTATAGAGACCCATTGAACATCTTTGGGATGAATGCGATTGCTAACTGCACCCCAGGCCTCCTCACCTCACCTACATCAGTACCCGACTTTACTAACACCTTTGTGGCTGAATGAGCACAAATCCCAGAATAGTGTAGTTTATTATAACAGCAAATGGGAACTAAATGTGGAATGGGATGTTCAAAAAAGTGCATATGAAACTTATGGTCAGCTGTCCACAAATCTTTGCTAATATAGTGTATATCTCAATTCATTATTAATTTCTAGTAACATTGATAAAAAATTCTAATAATCTTTAAATAAATAAATTAAATAGTAGTAAAACTTTGTGTTTGAACACTATGAACTGGATTTATAATCACATTGTGAGCTGTGAATCTCCATAACAATCTAAATACCAAACAACAATACTGAAACCTTCTAAAGATAATATAACCACAAATGTTATTCATCATACCAGACGGAGGTGAGGTTTTCGACGTATGTGTGGAGGCGAATGGACCGCAGACTGAAATCCCAGTGAAAATCTCCCAGAATTTCGGCAAGCGGTTTGCATGTCTGATACGGAGATTACAGCTGCTTGAGCCGAACGCTGTCTCACTGACATTTCCGCTGAGTATTATGTCATTATCTAATCTCTGTGGCTCACTGTGGTATGTACAGTGCTCATGGTCTGGGTGGCTTCACATACAAACACACACACACACACACACACACACACCCACCCACACACACAAACACACACAGAGTGAATGAATAATAAATATGTTTATCAGAAGAGGAAAGATGGTCAGAGGTATTGGCAAACATTTCACCTGGGGGATTTCAGGGGAATCAAAATGGCATGTGAGGTTTATGATAGAATGCAGTTAATTAGGCAGGAAATCTGTGACAAAACAAAGTTTTTCCAAACTTTTAACACAAAGCTGGAGGAACACAATTGTAGAGTTTGTCTTTAGATCAGTAGCATTACAATTTTCATTCACTTGAATTAGAAGACCCGAACCTGTTTCAACATGACAATGCCCCTGTGCACAAAGCAAGCTCCATGAAGATAATCTTTATATGGGTTGTAGTGGAAGATCTCCTGCTATAGAGATCTGATTTAAACCCTATTGAACACCTTTGGGATGAATGTGAACACTGACTGCACCCCAGGCCTCCTCACCTGACCTACATCAGTACCTGACTTTACTAACACACTTGTGGCTAAATATATATATATATATATATATATATATATATATATATATATAT
>JAAIIK010021744.1:0-10070 GCA_014706435.1 Silurus glanis
TTAATCCAGCACATTTTATAAAAAAAACACTTAATCCAGCACATTCTATAAAAAAACAATTAATCCAGCACATTTTATAAAAAAAACACTTAATCCAGCACATTCTATAAAAAAAACACTTAGTCCAGCACATTTTATAAAAAAAACACTTAGTCCAGCACATTTTATAAAACAGACCTTAAAACAGACCAGCACAATCCCATTAATCTTGTTAATTTAGAAAGAAAAAGAAAGGCTGCTGAGGAAATGACTGTTTATCACTGCTATTAAGTTTTGTGTTTTTGTGGTTGTTAAATATACGTTTAAAAGCTATATGTTCATTAAAAAAACTAACAAACAACAACAACATAAAATACATGTTCTGTCATGTTTTCCATTTATTTCACATCCATCCATACAGTATATATTTAACTCCTTATTAATGACATTCCACATATTTTGGGTGCATTTTCATTTATCCAAGTGAGATTCGGTGTGAAATGTTGAGTTTACACTGGATTGTTAGATGGTGCCACTGGATTTAATGCAGCTTCATGCTCGAGTCAATACTACGCAAGAGAAACAAGCTTAAGTTCAGGGTCAGAATCGTTACCAAGACGTGCCTCTGTTTCCTGCTAAGCCTACCCTGCTTAGGTAAATCCTGTGCAAATGTATGAATTACGCTCGACGTCTGAATACAGATGTGCACAATTTCCTCATAACATGTGTATAATTCGACTCGTAACACTTAAAACGTCGAATCGCACGCACCGACACATGTCCACAGCTGAGACGTTAAAAAGCAAATAATTAGAAACACAAGTCTATAAAAATCGACTTGGATCAACAACTCTATCAGGTCAGAGCAGGTAATATGGAGCACATTCACACACTGCTCCGGATGCTGCTGAAATCCACTTGTGCCCTTCATCCTCCCTTCCAATTTGTTGATTTTTTGTATTTTTTATTAGGACTGCTGACCTTGGAGCTCTGGAGTTAAAAGGGCTACACATGTAGCAGTAATGAGTATCTCTCTCTCTCTCTCTCTCTCTCTCTCTCTCTCTCTCCACACACACTTGGGGTTTTTGTCTGATAAACCAGACACAGCATAAAAGGACCTCCAGTCTGAAGTATGTTTTATATTAACAGCCACCATTTACTAAACATACAGAAGATAGATCAGCATGATGACCTTCTGGATACTGAGTTTGAGTTGTATATATATATGTATGTGTGTGTAAACTAAATTCTGGTTTTTAACTGAATTCTGATTAAAAGTCAAATTTTCACCTCATGCCATAAGTAGCAGTTCAATATTACCTATAATCTCTATGACAAAGGGAAAGGTGGGTCCCCATAAATCAGCATGGGGAAAAAGTCCTGATAAACCACCCGTACCTATTAGTTTGTGGACCATAAGATTGGATCAGCTGACCATAAGATTGGTATGTGCTCTTTGAACATCCCATTCCACATTTATTCCTAATTTCCTGTTATAATAACCTACACTCTTCTGCAGAGATGTTCCGCTAGAATTTGGTTGAGGAGATTTGGACTCCCCAAGGGTGTTAGTAAAGTCAGGTTCTGATGTATGTGAGATGAGAAGACCTGGGGTGCAGTCAGCGTTTCATCCCAAAGGTGTTCAATAGGTCAGAGCTCTATAGCAGGCCACTTAAGATCTTCCACTCCAACCCATGTACACCATGTCTTCAACAGCTAGTTCAAGTGAGGGGAAAATGTAATGCCAGCTCACCCAAAGACATAAAAGATGGAGGCACATTTACATTTATGTGCCTTCAACTTTGTGCTACGATGAACAATATCATATTATGAAATGTTTTGATAATTCAACTTTAAATTACATTTGAAAATAATTTGAATTTAAATTCTAGAATAAATTATTATCAGTCCAAATCGTCTTGTCGTTAAGACATGTACTCGGTATAGCAGCCGAATCCATGGTAACTACAAAGTGTTATATTTTCATCGGAAGCGATGTTAATGTGGATCTGTCCTCATGTATTTTTTAGCTTTCACCCTTGAGGTTTAAGAATTCCTTTCACAGCTTCATGTTTTTATTATCTGTCATTTCTTTAAAAAAAGGATGTTTGGTATACTGTATGCCTCCAGGAAGACTTCAAGATGTCAGTCAAGATTTGAGTGAAGCAATGATTTAACCATTGAGTAAATGTAGTATTAAATTAAAGTAAGTGCATGGAGAGCACATGAGCTTTGGGAGTCACAAGAATTAGGAGTGAGGTGAACTAAAACTTGAAAGGCAAAGAGTACCTAAAAATCATACTTGAGTAAAAGTATTGATACCTTAATGCAAAACTTCCATGAGTTTAAAGTGATCAATTCCAATATGACTTGAGTGAAAGTCTTAAGAGTAGCTGATTTGAATAGTACTTGGGTGTTTTACTCATATTGAACATAGACTCAATGATGCACTAGTCCTCAACAACAAAAGAAAAGCCAAAGTTAGTAAAAAGCCAAAAATAAGGTTTTATTTCCTAAAATACAAATCAAATTGTGCACCACAACACTGCAATAACCGTCATCACAACAACCTCTTCAACATTCCAAAATGAAAAATATCATAGTAAAGCAATCTTTCAAAAAGAGATCTTCAATTAACAA
This sequence comes from Silurus glanis, assembly GCA_014706435.1. Lineage (NCBI taxonomy): Eukaryota > Metazoa > Chordata > Actinopteri > Siluriformes > Siluridae > Silurus > Silurus glanis. The sequence goes on from JAAIIK010021744.1 coordinate 2,620, forward strand.
ATACAATGACTGTCTCAAAGTAGAAGAACCATCAGTATTCAATGGACAAATAAAATTCAAGTAAATCATTTTAGATAAAATAAAACCTAATATTCAAAGTTAAGTCTTAGAGTGGGGTAATATTTTTTATCAACAAAAGCCGGTTCTCAAACTTTTTGGAATTTATTTGAGCTTTTTTTGGATTAAAAATGAGACCAGCAGAGATAAAAAAATAAAATAAAAAAATAGAGTCGCTCACAGGCAGCAGATGCAGGTAGGGGAGTGTTGAGCCTTAATGACATCCTCACCAGAGGTGTAAAATGTAATTGGTAATGGTGATAGTTAATTAAAATATAGTGGAGTAAAAAGTACATCTATTGAATCATAATGTATTTCAGTAGAGAGTAAAAGTCGCTTGTATATACGATACTTATTAAAACTAAAATGTAGAGACACAATATGCATGTGTGATAGATTCCCCCCTCCCCGTGCCTCTCTAGCCTCATATCTGTCCGTGTTGACACCTGATATTAGCATGTGTCCTGAGTGATCGAATCATGATTGGAGAAAAGATGTTCACACTTGACATTTTGTCTGCAGTGACCACTTCTGTTTGGATTTCATACAACTTCACACTGATTTTCAAATTTGTAAGACACTCTGAGACTCATTTGTGTTCACGCTTCTGTATCTTTTTCAATAACTTCTTAAATACCTCTATGTACTGACTCATATTTTTTCACATTCATCTCAGACTTAAATCTGCTTTGGTAGCCTTTTATACTGTTTTTGATAGATTGCATTAGCCTGTAGAGGAGCCTATCGTTGTTTGGAAGTATTGAATAAATTTGCCCTTTACTTTCAATCTGACTGAGAGCGGTAGTTTTACTGATTCTGATCCAACTGGTACCTGCAGTCCTTCACAGAAACAAAGGAACTAGTAATTGTCATTCATACACGAAATGAATGAACTGCTATTCGCAGTTGGTGAATGAAATGAATGAACTAGGTAAAAGAGCCAGGATCTGCCGACTCACTGATTTCGGCTTGGCTGATACTGTATATGTATGTCATTTGTTCAGTTCTCCACCCTTTTTATGAGAAGAGAAAAATGGACTGATATATATATATATTCATTCATTCATCTTCTCCCGCTTATCCGAGGCCGGGTCGCGGGGGCAGCAGTCTAAGCAGAGATGCCCAGACTTCCCTCTCCCTAGACACTTCTTCCAGCTCTTCCGGGGGGACACCGAGGCGTTCCCAGGCCAGCCGGGACACATAGTCTCTCCAGCGTGTCCTAGGTCTTCCCCGGGGTCTCCTCCCAGTGGGACGCGCCCGGAACACCTTCCCGGGAAGGCGTCCAGGAGGCATCCGGAACAGATGCCCGAGCCACCTCAGCTGACCCCTCTCGATGTGGAGGAGCAGCGGCTCTACTCTGAGCTCCTCCCGAGTGACCGAGCTTCTCACCCTATCTCTAAGGGATCGCCCAGCCACCCTGCGGAGAAAGCTCATTTCGGCCGCCTGTATCCGGGATCTTGTCCTTTCAGTCATGACCCAGAGCTCATGACCATAGGTGAGAGTAGGAACGTAGATTGACCGGTAAATCGAGAGTTTCGCCTTGCGGCTCAGCTCTTTCTTCACCACGACAGACCGGTACATCGACCGCATTACTGCAGAAGCTGCACCGATCCGTCTGTCAATCTCCCGTTCCACCCTTCCCTCACTCGTGAACAAAACCCCAAGATACTTAAACTCCTCCACTTGCGGCAGGAACTCTCCACCAACCTGAAGTGGGCAAGCTACCCTTTTCCGACTGATATATATTATATATTATATTTATATATTATATCATATCATATCATATATACTGTAAAACAATCAGTGGTGCCAACTACTGGTGTAATTATGTAACTAGAGAATTGGGCCTCTGCTTCTGGTTTGTCATTGGTTTGTTACCTGGTTGTGTTCACCCATTTTTGTCTACCCGATCTAGATGTGGTTATCTGGAAGTTGAGTCATGTTTGACTGTATTTCTATTTGGTTGGATTGAAACGTTCAACTACTGATATGAACAGTTTCTTCAGTCCGAGTGAAGTTGGCAGGATTCCACAAATTTGTATGCTTCAAGGTCGAGGATCCGCCCCTATATGGATAGCCTCGTTAAAGGACAAGGGGGGGGTAAGAGTAGGGAGGGAGGTGTTAGGAGTAAGGTGTTTCGTCAGGATGTAACTACCCCAGAGAAGCATAGTGTTCTTAGGTGGGGTTTTTCTGGTAGATGTGTGAAGAGATATAGATCTTGATCTTAACCAATTTTTGTTTTTAGCTCTTTATTAGATTTGTGTATTCATACAATAATTCATACATATAGTCAGGGGTGTCAAACTCAATTGCACCGGGGGCCAAAACTCAAAGCACACTTTAGGTCGCGGGCCGAACAGGACAAACTTTTATTGAACACATTAAAACTAAATGTTTGGTTTTTTTTTTTTACATAAATATGAATAAAAACCAGACAGGAATATTATTCCAGAATAAACAATCTTAAACTTTATATAACTTAAAATATTTTGCTCTCCATAAAAATATCTCCTGTCAAAATTATACAAGTTAGAAATATGAACATGCTGCAAAAACCCCCTGAACAAATCAATAAAAATTGTGCTTTTAAGTAAACGTTAAAATAACAAATCAAAACAATCAGATTTCTTTGCTCTTATGCCATTTTATAAAAAATTATCTTAAACTTTAAATAACTTAAAATATTTTGCTCTCCATAAAAATATCTCCAGTCAAACACCAGACGTCTCACAGCTTCATCATGCAGCTCTTCAGAAACTCTCCCTCAGTAAATAACCGGCTGATGTGACTCTGATTTCTCCTCTGTTTTCACACCAGCTTCACTTTGTGATTTTGCAGTGGTGAAAAACGTCTGCTGAAATGTCAGATTCTTCTTTACCTCTTCTACTTTCTGGATCTTCTGCTCTGCATTCAGGTTTTTCAGCTTCTCCTGATGTTTTGTCTCGTAGTTCCGTCTTAGATTCAATTCCTTAATTACAGTCACATTCGCTCCACAAATAAGACGCACGTGTTTACCGGCAGTGTCAGTAAACATCTACTCAGAATCCCATCGGTTTTGAAAGGCTCTGTTTTCAGAATCCACGTTTCTCTTCGCCATTGTGAGGAGCTTCACAATAACTTTACAACAGGGTTAAATACATCAACAGAAGCTCGACTTGATTGACGCTGGAATGTTCCCAGGTAGCCTAGCGTTCGGTAAGGCAGCTGAAGCACTGCATTATGGGATCTGTAGTTTGTGTTTATCAGCGCTTCATATCGCCGGGACATTAATAACAATAATAATAGCTCTTTATAAAATCACATGTGATATAGTGTATCAATCGTGCATTTCCCCCCCCCCCCCTATTCTTGCTCTGTGTTTACTCCCTCTCCAGTTATTTTTCCTCATTTTTAATAATGAATATAGAATATTTGGTGCTGCCTGCCTGTTATTTTACCCATTCTATGGGCAATGAGTTTTGGACTTGGTAAATAAACTCTGACACTGATTTTAAACACGTATGGTCTCGCTTCATATTCTACTGCATAATCTGATTGTATGTGCAATGACCAGCTCTATTGTTTAACCAATGGGAACCAGTGTATGGTGTACAAGCTTGAAGGAACTGAGTATTCATTTTTATGTGTGAATCGAAGCTAAAAATACATATCACCACCACCGAACTGTTCAGTCCAGCCCATATTATTGAAATCGCACTTATTTTTGTGAAAATGACAGTTTAGTAGTAGTGATTCACATCCTTTCATTTGCTTTGAAAAAGGTTTATATACCGCTCTCTTTAGGTAGCCTAACTGGTATTTTCCACAGACTAAAAAAGCACTCCAGCGAATCCTTTCTGACAGTATAATTTAGTCCAAGATACGCATTAACCTGTGTCGGGGGAAAAAGTGTCCCTGCAATTAAATCTGTGCAACAAATAGGTGTAATTTTGCTTCTTTGAAAAGTTTTCGAGACTTAAAACTATTTTCCAGAAACTTTCCTGTCACCTGTATATATTCCTACATCTCTATAAATACACAGAATTAAAAACAAATGAATGCATCTGTCATCTCGAGGGTTGTAGCAGTTTGCCGTGTGCAGCGTCCCATCATGCAGTTGGTGCAATTAATGTATTGCGTTCAAATACAAGCTGTTTTTTTTTTTTTTTTTCATCATCAAATAGATGACACTTGCTTGATAAACAGATGCATAAATCTGGGCTGCTGTGATCGTTTGTCCTTCACTGTGGACTGCATTACACACACTCGCAGCCCATCTGGTTGGTGAGTAGTTCTTGGGTTTTAATCAATTTTACTCATTATACAGCAGTCTTAGCAGTACGTCCAAAATATCACCATATCATATATAATATCGAGTGTTTCAATATGCTATACACGTGGTGATAATTAGATGTATGCAAAAAAAAAAGTTTTCAGAGAAAAGTCCAGTGCAGTTTCCGATTTAAATTTTTTTTGTATTTTGTGTGCTTCTGTGAATACATTATGTTCTAGTACAGATTAGGCAGCTTCATCCAATAGTGCTTCATCAGTCTGAAATAATAAGTTGCCTCAATTGTGCCCTATGTAAAGGTCAATCAGCGTCCCACTGGCTCTAAAATTACGCCGTTAATATCGTTCTTTTTATGAACGACCTTCATGAACACATTCAGTCCTTCTCAAAAGTCCTCTATTCTTACGTGATGGGAAAAAAATATAATACAAAAAAGCCAGAATGGGGAAAATTCAGTGGTTGCGAAAATATTTAATAATGCAAATAACTGTATTATATTTCATTTGCCATCGTCTAGAGCTTTGTTTCTCGTAATCTTATGATAACTTCCGAGAAATTGTATTTGCCTGGCATCAAATATTGTTATACTACGCGCTTATTAGATTCTCAAATCTGATTCTTTTCGATTAAATTTAAATGATCAAATCAGGCGATTACACGATTGTTTCTGCAGTTCACAGTTCATTCAGAAGGCCTTTTTTTTTATGGCAGATGATCCATAAATGCTATTTTTCAACAAGGTAAAATTATGCCGTAAAGGATTCTGCTAAAACGATTTATGGAAGAAGTCTTAAAGAGAGAGAAACAGCGGTTTATCCTTTTTATAACCAAGTGATCTCAGACTGTCAGGCTCCATTTCACTTTGCTTAACAAGCTTGCCTAACCCTAACCCTAACCCTAACATTTCCTAATCAAACGCAGCAGCCGTCAAACTTGGCCTCCAACTCCAACTCCAACATAGCCACCATTACCTCCATGGCCTCCAACTCCACCACCTCACACACGACGGTGCTCACCAAGCTAGAAATTAGGCACACCTGCTTTCAATTACACCCACAGCCCCACTTTAAATCCAGTTTGATTCATTACAGATTGCGCAAAGTTTACGCTTAGATGCTTTTGTCGCTTCCATTACCAAACAGTGTTAACTTTACTACCTGTTTCTGTCTTATGTTTCTATGAGCCTTGATTATACTGTTTTGATTGCCTGAGTTTTTTTTTTTTTGTACTTTGACCTTGCTTTGGAGCATTTCTCAAATAATACTTAATATTTGCAAACCTGTAAGTGCAGTTCTCAAAACAATCCATACAAACAGCCCCACACAATGCATTACTTGCAAAAAACTGTACTTTTCTCAAAATCCTTAGTTCATCTCTCAAAAGTAAGTATTTGTGTCCATGAACATCTCATTACCATCAGAATGATAGGTCCTTTTTTCATTGTTGGATAAACAGTTTGACAATTTAGTTTATGTTGTTAGTATGACAGAGCGCAGTTTCAATATTTTCTGATCTAAACTACGGTTTGGATTACAATGATTGAAAATGCACAAGGCTAAATGCCTTTTGTTTGGCATCTATTGTATGAATTTCAAAAGCACAAATTTAGGATATTGTTTGCAAAAGACCAGACAGGATTTACGCTTTTACTGTATTGTCATGTTCTACGTAGCGTTCGTTCATTTCCTGGTTGTTCATCCATTTTCAGAAATTGCAATTGTGTGTTTTACTCTGTTTGTATACATTGGTTTGAAAGAGGCAGATGTAGAGGACTGGGGGGTTATGGAGAAGGATGATCCGCTGTGGCGACCCCTAATGGGAGAAGCCGAAAGAAAAAGAAGAAGAAGAAGTATACACTTGCCAATCTAAAGTTCACGAGATTCACCTTGGACCTGTTTTAGAGAACTAGTTGATCATTGGTTGGTCTTAATGCATTAGTTGGTCTTAATGCTGCACACTGGCTTTCATTAGTGACGATCAAGATTCATCTGCACAATTCATCAATTCAAGACACGTTTAAAAAAAAAAAGTTGAATGGAAATTTAAGCTTGACAGATTGTGACTATTCAGGTGAGAAACCAGGATAATATTTTGAACAACATGACAAACAATTGATAAATGTAGGAAACAACAGATAATTGTACGCTATCAATTAATTGAATTTGCATTCTCAATTTGTTCAAAGCAACAACAAACTGTTTTTATCATGTGCACTGAGGTGACTGAGCATGATGTGGAGCTTGAACAAATAGTTGTGAGAATTTTATTTCTGATATGGAGGAATGCTTCAAAACAACTGAGTAAAATGGTCGTTTAGGTTTTTGGGCTTTTTGCTCTTAAATATGCCGAAAACCTCTACCTCTACCATCAGCTGTCCAAGGTCCTGAAGCTGTCTTCAGCTCATCTATGCGATACAGAGACTAGACTCTTAAATGCTTTTGATAGCTAATGCAACAAATTTGATTTCTGACTAATCAGATTTGATCATTCACAAGTGCTGTGGTATATAGTAATGTTTTTTGTATGTACTGTAGCTCTAAATAATGAGTTTACACAATAATTATTTGTAAATCATTGGTATGATATAAATGTTTTTTGGAATGCAATAATAAAAAATGAAAAAATCTTATTCAAGGTTTTATTAATCAAGGACAAAATGCAACCTTGGTGAAACCTGTGAAACCTTTACATTTTAGAGCAACTTTATCTCCTTTATACAACTTAGCAGGTGAGGGTTAAGGGCCTTGCTCAGAGCCTCAGCAGTGGCAGCCTGGTGGTGTTGGGATTTGATCTCATGACCTTCTGATCAGAAGTCCAATGTTTTAACCACAGACCTACCCTTTACTCTACTCTAGTTCATAGGGTAAGTCCAAGATCTTTTATTCCTGCATACAGGTTGTAAAAACTTGTTGGACTGCTTTTCAGAAAGTAGCTCTTTAAAAGTAGATTTTAAGGATGTAAAAAAAAAAAAACCCTCACGGTTCTTTAAATACAGTGCTCTTGAAAAAGGAAATTGATTATAGCAGCTTTAAAAGCTACTGCTCATGACTGCAGTGGAACAGGAACAGCTACAGGTAAAAAAAAAACGCCTTGGTTGTAGGAGATTACTTCAAAAATCAAATGT
>JAAIIK010021789.1:0-24097 GCA_014706435.1 Silurus glanis
GCATACAGTGTAGCCATAAGAATGTCAGTCTAAAATACAGTAAAACCCCGTTGTATGAGCAACCTATTGTACGAGCAAACGGAGATACGAGCGACCTTGGTTTTACTGTACTTTAATGTGTATAACACAAACATGCTTCAGTTAAGGAAACCCTGTAGTTGCAAGTGGACTCCAAACAACTGTAAAAAAAACAATGGTAGTGCTGCTATCTAATGTTTTTTGTCTTTGTTCAGGATCTCAGTTTAAATCAAATGTCTGCAAAATGTCTTTAATGCTGAGGGAAAAATTTCGGTTTCAAGCCAGACCAAATTCAAACACATGCATCCAACTCTTCTTGTTAATCCCAGGAATTGATTAACAATTTTACTCCTTCTCCAATTTCCTGTCACCCGTGCTTTACCACTTGTATCATGGTTGAAACATGGTTATGGCAACATACTCAATAATACTGTTTCTTTTCCTATTCTTGTTCTGTAGCACGGCATAGAACCATAAGTCAAGTCAAGTCAAGTTTATTTTTATAGAGCTTTTCACAACAGACATTGTTTTAAAGCAGCTTTACAGAAATCAACAGTTAAGGTAAATAGTGTGCATTTATCCCTGATGAGCAGCCATGGCGACTGTGGCAAGGAAAAACTCCCTTAGATGTTATGAGGAAGAAACCTTGAGCGGAACCAGACTCAAAAGGGGAAACCGTCCTCATTTGGGTGACATCAAAAGTGTGATCATAAACCTTTAAACAATACAGAAGACTGGAGAGTAAGAACTAACATGAGCACTGGAGTGTGAGATTATGAGTAATGTTCTTTCTACAGTCTTATACAGTCATTTGTGGTGATAAAACTAGGAGCTTCTGAGCATCTCATAAAATAGCATAATAACATTTGAGATCATCATAAATCCAACACCAGCTTCTCCATCAACTGGGTTGATTTTCTTTAACCTTTTTTTAACTGGATGGGGCAACAGTGTCTAATGTGCTAGTGAGGATAAGGTCTATGTTGTTAGTCATTTCATCAAGATTATTAGCATTTATGGTTTAGTGAGAAATTGAGATAAATCAGGCAGGTTATTTATGAATTTGTCCTTAGTGGTCACAACAATAGTCTTACCAAGTCAATAACGTGGTGAAACACGGCTAATCTGCTCTACCGGTAGTGTGTAAAATATGAGGTAATAGTCTGTGATGTAATCACTCTAAGGTAAAATATCTATATCAGTGATGGGATGGGATATTATTAAGTCTAGTGTGTGATTAAAACGATGAGTCAGTCTGGTGATGTTTTGTTTAACCCCAAAAAAGTTAAATAAGTCCACAAATAATATTCCTAGGGCATCGTTTGCATCATCTACATGAATATTAAAATCTCCTACAAGCAGCACTTTATCAAAATTGATCAAGAGGTCTGAAAGAAAATGAGCAAACTCTTGAAGAAAATCAGCGTAGGGCCCTGGGGGTCTGTACACAGTGACCAGACCGAGAGATAGTAGGGGTTTTCTATGTATGTCTGAAAGTACAACTTTAAGGACGAGCACTTCAAATGATTTAAACCTGAATTCTAATCTCTGACTAATATTAAGAAAGGCACTATAAATGGTTGCTACACCACCTCCACGACCAGTCTGACAGGGCTCATGCTTATAAACATATCCTGACAGTGTAGACTGGTTTAGACCGATATAATCATCTGGTTTAATCCAGTTCTCAGTGAGACAGAGTGCATCAAGATTATTATCTGTTAATAATAAGTTACTCGGTTGTTTCATAACAAGCGGAACAGAAAATAAAGTCAAGGAAATAAAAAAGGATAATAAACCAGATTGAATGGAAAGTTAACTTTTGTATGACAACATCACGCTTTGCTTTTGGCCAGATTTCACACGCGATTCAGAGCATGAGCAACGTGGAAGCGTTCCCAAAGCGCTGTGATGCAGCTTGAGTTCCTGAAAGGGAATTCTACATCATATAATATATACTCATACATGTTAGTAGTCTCCCATCTCCCAATTATTTTCACCAATATATTTGTAGGGTATGGCAGCTTATTGGTTAAGAGGTTGGATTGTAAAATTGTAATTGTAAGATTGTGAGTTCAAACCCCAGGAGCACCAAGATGCCATTGCTAAGCCCTTGACCAAAGCCTTTAAACCTCAACTGATCATTAGAAATAAGATATTTGTAGGTTGCACTGGATAAGGTAGTCTGCCAAATGTTGTAAAGGCACCAAAACATTTTGAAAACAAAATGCTCTAGAAATCTTTATTTTCAGCCAAATGTCATTTGAATCAGTGCTTTAGTTAACACTGTGAGATGTGAGCCCATGCATGCAGGATTTTTGATACAGTATGATCATGTTGTGAATATTAGATAGTTCACTGATATTATATTCAACACATGCTCTGTACAGTGTTGAAAATAATCTGAATCTAAATATCCTTGATTTATTTTTGCATAACCCATGCAATCAGTTTTGTTTAAACCGATTTAGTCCAATTTATTGAACTTCTTTAAATTAAATTATACATGTTATATGATACAATATAATGATATTATATATCATTGTAGATTATGGAGTGTGAAGCACATGTTTTTGGTTTTGTGGATGGTACAGGTTATTAACAGAGCCATATATATTGACAAAGAACAATTTTAAAACCTAGTGTACCTACACTGAATATCACGGGGCATTGCACACACACACACACACACACACACACACACACACACACCCAGAATACCTGTTATTATAGATCTTTGTTTTGTTAAATACATGCTCATTTGCATTTTAGCATTGAGGCGGAGTACTTATATTACTTTTCTACACACCCTCAATTCATTTGCAAAATTCTAAAGCATTCAGCAAAACAACCCCTGAGAGTCTCTCTTTAAATACCTAATGTGAATGTTGTACTTCCTTGTGAAATTTGTTGAACAGCATGCAAGCCTCTTACGTTTCCAAACTGGCAATTCTGCAAAGTACACAAAAAAACGTATCTGCAGTCTTTTAGAATTTTAGTTTTTTGTATTTTTATTAAATTAAATAAAAGTTAAATTCGTCTATGTAAGAATTTTGCAATAAATTATTAAAGCATTGTATAAAGACTGCAAGAAATATGAGATCTTGCAGTGAACCTTGAAAAAAAAAATAAAAATACGGGACAAAAAATGGGCAAATGGACATTGGAGATAGACTAAAGGACACAAAAGGAATACGTTGTAAATGATAAGGATAATAAAATATGTCTGCATATGTGTCAGAGAACCACCAGCCATGCCTCCCTCCTGCACTCAGCACTCTCGCTCAGCCTCTCCCTCCTACTAATCACCCACACCTTTTCCCCGTTTTCTTTCCCCTTTATAAGGCCTCGTTTTCCCCTCACTCACCGTCCAATCTACAGGTTACTCCATAGATCTTTGAGGACTACCTTATGCTCTGTTAGCAATCTGGTTCCAGACTCCACTTCGCTGGAAGCACTCTGTTTTGTGTACTGTTAGATTTTTATAATGCCCAAACAAAACTTAATTCTTGGAGAGTTTGTCCGTACGAACTGCGATGCCCGTGGTGACTTTCTGATATCAAGGAAGAATCACACAGCACTCAGAATGGCTTATGTTGTTCTTCGGTTTATTGCAGGCAACAGAAGTATATATACACATTGGAAAGAAAGCTTGAACTAAAGTTGTTTCCTGTTTAGACAAGAAGATATACTAGCCGGAGATGTGTGAGCCCAGATAAAGACTCCCTGTATACCTTACATACTAACATCATAAATATTCTATAGACACTGAACAGACAAAAGAATGTGTGTGAACCAGTGTGAGAACCATCTTAACACTAACATGTACCTAGACAAATAAAGCCCTATCTACTTTACTCCCGGTCTCTGCCGCGTGGTCTAGTCGTGGCAATATGTCTGCATTAGTAGGTAGTCTAGTGCTAATGCCATTATTAACTTTATTATTATTTATTATTATTAGCATTAGTAACTTCAACAAAATTGCATAAACTCTCTGTGATCTAAGCAACACAAGTTCATGTTATCTGGTGAAGGAAAATAGTGGCAAAATCATAAATCTTTATAGACATAAAAACAAAGACATATATAACTTGTCACTATGCTCCTGTTTTGTTTGTTTTTTGCTAGCATGCAGTGTAGCCATAAGAATGTCAGTCTAAAATACTATAATGTGTATAACACAAACAGTTTTAGTTAAGGAAACCCTGTAGTTACAACTGGACTCCCAACAACTGTAAAAAACAATGGTAGGGCTTCTATCTAATGTTTTTTGTCTTTGTTCAGGATCTCAGTTTAAATCAAATGTCTGCAAAATGTCTTTCTTTCCCAAGCTGATAGCAAAGTTGGAGGCACACTCTTCTTCTTCTTCTTCTTCTTCTTCTTCTTCTTGTTCCGGCTGCTCCCATTAGGGGTCGCTACAGCGGATCATCCGTCTCCATACCACCCTGTCCTCTACATCTGCCTCTTTTCCACCAACTACCTGCATGTCTTCCCTCACCACATCCATGAACCTCCTCCTTGGCCTTCCTCTTTTCCTCCTTCCTGGTGGCTCCATCCTCAGCATTCTTCTACCAAAATAACTCATGTCCAAACCATCTCAATCTCGCCTCTCTCACCTTGTCACCAAAACATCCTACATGGGCTGTCCTTCTAATAAACTAATTTCTAATCTTGTCCATCTTCGTCACTCCCAACCTTAACATCTTCAGCTCTGCTACCTCCAGCTCCGCCTCCTGCCTTTTACTCAATGCCACTGTCTCTAATCCATACAACATCGCAGGTCTCACCACAGTCCTATAAACTTTCCCTTTCATTCGTGCAGATACCCTACTATCACAAATCACTCCTGTCACTCTTCTCCACCCACTCCACCCTGCCTGCACTCTTTTCTTTACTTCCCTAACACACTCTCCATTACTTTGCACTGTTGACCCCAGGTACCTGAACTCCTCCACCATCTCCACCTCTTCTCCCTGTAACCGCACCACCCCACTGCCCTCCTCCTCATTCACACAAATGTACTCTGTCTTACTCCTACTGACTTTCATTCCTCTTCTCTCCAGTGCATATCTCCACCTCTCCAGGCTCTTCTCAACCTGCTCACTACTCTCACCACAAATCACAATATCATCCGCAAACATCATAGTCCAGGGAGACAAAGTTGTAGGCACACAATTGTATAAAACGTCAAAAGCATTAAATTGTCTTTGCACTTGAACTAGGAGACCCAAGCTTGTTCCAGCATGGCAATGCCTCTGTGTACAGCTTCATGAAGATATGGGTCTCAACCCTATTGAACACCTGTGGGATGAATTAGAATGCTGACTGGACCCCAGCCCTTCTCATATAGGTACATTCAATCTGTACCTGACTCTTTTGGCTGAATGAGCACAAATCTCCACAACCCCACTTCAAAATCTAGTGTTACAGCTTCGCAGAAGAGTGGAGGTTTGTATAACAGCAAATGGGGACAAAATGTGGAATGAAAAGTGCATACAAATTAAGGGTCAGTTATCCAAAAATTATATTCACATAAAACAACTCAAATGTATGAGTATCTCTATAAAATGTGTATTCAATGTAAAGCTTGAAATAGTCTTGTTCTATCTGGAGATAAATGTTCTAATTTAAAGCTTTTATTTACAGAATGATACTGAAAGATCAGCCAGTGGTGAATCTGTGGTACATTTCATGTACAATATAAACATTTTGATTTGTTTAATTTTATATATATTAAAACATAAAAATGCACATTGTTTTGTATTGATTTAATTCCAGAGAATTGAATTCAATTGAATTGTGCATTATATTAAATCATTACAGGAGTGTAGTTGTAGGGGAAAGTGTTTGCCCTAAACCATAAGTTTCTTTCTTTCGGCTTCTCCCATCAGGGTTCGCCACAGCGGATCATCCGCATGTTTAATTTGGCACATGTTTTTACGCTGGATGCCCTTCCTAACGCAACCCTCCCCATTTATCCGGGCTTGGGACCGGCACTAAGAGTTCTCTTATGCAGTTTGTCGGGCTGGAGCCTTTATGCATAAAAGCTATTGTACACAATTTAAATGTATATATTGCTTTCATAATAAAACATTTAACAATATGAATTGAATTATAGTACCAAAGTAAGATTACATGTTTGCATAACATTTTTACAAACAATTTTTCTATACAAACATCTGTGTCTTTTCAGGACACAGGCCCAATACAGAAACACATGTAAAGAATTGTGTCCACATCAGAAATGTAATAGAGCAAACGCAAACAAACAACAAATATTCTTAAAAATTGTCAAAAAGTCAGACATGAAGCAGGTAGTTGGTGTGCTATAATTAATAATTTAATTAATTTAAGAAGCAAAAAAAGATGGAAAAAACACAATAAATAGCAATTACACGAGTGTGTATGTATCTCTGTGTGTGTGTGTGTGTGTGTGTGTGTGTGTGTGTATACAAAACCTAAAGAGCTTGCATAGACCTCACTGAAATTACACTGATCAAACAATTTTGGTTCATGAACATGGAGTGAGGTGTTAAGAAAAGTCTTTATCTTCTTCTTTGGGCTTCTCCCATTAGGGATTGCCACAGCGGATCATCCATCTCCATACCTCCCTGTCCTCTACATCTGCCTTTTTAACCCAACCACCTGCATGTCCTCCCTCACCACATCCATAAACCTCCTCTTTGGCCTTCCACTTTTCCTCCCTCATGGTGGCTCCATCCTCAGCATTCTCTTAACGATATACGCCATGCCCCTTCTCTGCACATGTCCAAACCATCTTGTCTCCCTAACCTTGTCTCCAAAACGTCCTACATGCACTGTCCCTCAAATAAACTCATTTCTAATCCTGTCCATCCTCGTCACTCCCAATGAAAACCCAACATCTTCAGCTCTGCTACCTCCAGCTCCACCTCCTGTCTTATAGTCAATGCCACTGTCTCTAAACCATACAACATAGCAGGTCTCACCACAGTCCTATAAACTTTCCTGTTCACTCTTGCAGATACCCTTCTATCACAAATCACTCCTGCCACTCTTCTTCACTCTGCCTGCACTCTTTTCTTTACTTTTCTAACACACTCTCCATTACTTTGCACCACCTATTCTCCCTGCAACCGCACCACTCCACTGCCCTCCCTCTCATTCACACAGATGATACTCTCACCACAAATAACAATATCATCTGAAAACATCATAGTCCATGGAGAGACTCCTGTCTGACCTCATCTGTCAACCTGTACATCGCCACCTTGTACTCCTGCTAACTATTTTCATTACTCTTTCGATCCCAATTCTGTTTTGCCAACCTCTTTCTCCTTATGCTCTCCTGCACTTCCTCATTCCACCACCACGTCTCTTTGTCTTCCCTTCAATTACCAGAAGTCACACCAAATACCTTTCTTGCTGTCTCCCCTATTATTTCTGCAGTAGTTGCCCAATCATCCAGCACCTCATCACCGGAGAGGCACGGCAGTTCCTGGGGCTCGCAAATGGACCACGCAGAGAGTTTCGAGACGGGCCTAGGGCCTCTGTCTCAGGGCCCGTGTTGGGAGTTCCTGGTTATCACGTAATGCTACCGACAGATGCGTCCCTCATGGTGTGGGGAGCAGTCATGAGTGGTCCCCCCATCCAAGGTCTATGGAAAGGGCCCCATCTACTTTGCCACTTCAATTGCCGAGAGATACTGGCTGTGCTTTTAGCGTTAAAGCATTTTCTCCCAGACCTCAGAGATTACCACGTGCTGATCCAGGTATGGCCAGTGCCTTTTTCTACCCTAGGACGGTTAACATCCCCAAGGTGCCCTCGGTCATCCCACGACCTTTAAGGTTACAGGCATTCTATCCTCCTCCCTCTCAGGCCCTAGACCAGGAGAAATTGAACCGGTTGTGCCCAGTATGCACAGTAGCTTCATAGGACAGGATTTATCCATTCATTCATTTTTAATAAGCACTTTATACTGGTCAGGGTTTATGGAATATCAACAGCGTATCTTGGGAACACTACATGTGAGAGAAAAATACAAACTAGATGGATGGCAGCCAATAGCAAAATAAAATGTGTCAGGAGCGGGTCTCTGCCCAGTAAATGCCCCGACAAAGCAGACGCGTAGACTTTAATGGTGGACGGAGCCAATGTTTTGGGAACTGTTTCTGCAGGAACTCCAGCACTGAACCAACCGGGCAGTGGACTGGGTCAAATTGGTGCTGAGCACACCACACAGTAAATAGACGCCATCTTGCCTCCTCATGGAGGGAGCTCTGGATTGCCAAAAGCCCTGTGGGGCTACCAGGAAGATACAGACTCCGCTGCTTCGTTCAACCGGCCTGGGATGTAAGCTGCTCTCAGGGAGAGGAGCTTCCCCTGGGCCCACAGGAGGATTTGGCGCAGACCCCCGGTGGTTGATATACAAGGTGTTGTCCGAGCGGATCAACACATGATTGGCATCTGAGGTCCGGAAGGAAACACTTCAGAGCCAGAAGCACAACCAGCATCTCTAGGCAATTGATGTGCCATAGTAGATGGGTACTTTCCCATAGGCCTAGCATAGACCGGGCACTTCCAGCATGGGGCCTTGAGATAGGAACCTGGGATCTCTACAAACATCTAAATCACGTAGGAATCGCCACGTGACCTTGATCGTACGGCGGGGATTGCCCTTCTGTGAGAACCCATGGGCCCTGAGCCACCACTGAAGGGGTCTCATGTACAGTAGACCAAGTGGAATGGCATTGGGACGCTGCTGCCATAAACCAGAGCAGTCTCTGAAACTGCTTGAGAGTGAGTGACTGCCCTTCTCTGACCTTCCTGACGCCGTAAAGATTGACGCAAAATGTGATTGCCCACATCCAATCACATATCGCGCCGAGATAGGTGGTTCTCTGTGACGAAGAAAACAAACTCTTCCCGGCATTCAGCCGAAACCCCAGTTCCTTCATTTGAGCGAGAACGATGCCAGACCGCTAACTGCTCTGATTGAGCTAAAATCAACCAATCGTCGATATAGTTAAGGATGCGGATGCCCTGAAGTCTCAGGTGAGCCAGAGCCGTATCGACACATTTTGTGAAGGTGCGGGGTGATAGGGCAAGGCCGCACGGAAGGACCCGATATTGGTATGCTTCAACCCTAAAAGCAAACTTCCTGTGAGAAGGGAGGATGGGTACATGAAATTACGCAGCCTTTAAATCTACTGTAACAAGCCAGTCCTTGGATCTGATCTGAAACACGACCTGCTTGAGGGTCAGCATTTTGACCTGGAGCCTTATCAAAGAGCAGTTCAGCTGACAAAGATCTAGGATAGGACGCAACCCATCATCGTTTTTGGGAACTAAGAAGTACCAACTGTAAAACCCAGACTCTCTGTCTGATGGAGGGACCACCTTGATGGCCTCCTTCCTCAGGAAAGTATCTACTTCTCATTCCATGACCAGAGCCTGCTCGGTTCCCACCAGAGTGGGACAACACGTCTGGCAGAACTATCCAGGCTGCCAGGTGCTCTCTTAAGGTTATCAGTCTCTCGAGACTGACCTCTGGTCTGCCTAGAGCTGGGGCAGTGCCCTGACGCAACTCTAGTGACGAGACCTCCTGGTCTGCAGTGACGCCGGGTGAAAACTAAGGAGGGGTCTCATGTCAGCGAAAAGGCCTGAGTGCGAGAGTGGGGCATCCAGCAGCATGGCTTTGTCCCTGTCAAAAAATCTCGGACAGGGTGAGCCACAGATGTCTCTCTGTGGCTGTCAGGGCAGCCATAGACCGGCCAATGGCCTTAGCGGTCTATTTCGTGGCTCATAGGGCCAGGTCCGCCATACAGCGGAGCTCTTGGATCTGGCTGCCCATGATGTCTCCCACACCCAGCTCCCGCAGCAGGTCAGCTTGGTATGCCTGTAACACTGATATGGTGTGCAGACATCCAGCGGCCTGACCTGCTGAGGCGTAAGCCTTCCCCACCAGCGCTGTTGTAGTACGCAGAGGCTCGGTGGGTATTGTCGGGGTCTTAAATAAGAATGCCACACCTGAGGAGAGATAGCCTGCTATCGTCTCTTTAACCCATAGCATGACTCCATAGCCATGATCCCTAATCCTCATGATGTTGGAGTCTTAGGGCTAAAGTTCCGGCGCAGCTCGAGTTACTGAAAGGTAACTGTTGGCTGTCAAACTTGTCTGGGAAGTTGGCTGAGAAGCACTCATCACTTTAGAAGAAGAACATGTAGTACATCTGAACTGCTAAACAACTGAACCACCACTACCCAAACTGGTCATTCTGCTTTGCCAGCATCAATAATTGACCACATCTGTTTTTGTTTTGTTTCCCCTTTAGAATCAGAGGAGACCGAAAGCAAGGCACAAAGCCCTTGTTTTGAAACCCCAAACTGAACATTTCTTTCAAACAAATTCCAAAATTGAATGATTGCTTATTACAAGGTCACACAGGCACCAAGTTCACATTTTATCTGCAACAGAGCAGGCACTAGTGCAAACAACTGCAAAATCATGCAAACAATTGGCACCAAGTATCATCATCCTGAACCTAATGTAGAGACCAAGGTACTCAAAAGAATTTCTGGCATGCAGTCTCCTACATCTCTCCACAACCCAACTACCATCTTCCCACACACTTGATTTTAACTAATGACCTTTCAGAATTCTTTGGCATTGTAGCCTGATTCTCTAAGTCTCTGCATTACGTAAAAACATTGCCCAGTCTACCCAGCACCTTTGAAACAACAGAGCTCCTATTCAATCAGGTATTCAGGTACTTTCGTATTTTAGTCGCTATCATCAGTGACCAGGGCCCACCAGTCCACAAGTCTGATGAGTTTAATAGGCAAGCTAGTAGTGATGATAAACTTAACCTTCTAAAATTACCCCCAGTTTAATGTCCAAATATAATATGGTAATCAAGAGATTGGGTAATTACTGAGGACCTTCTGTGCAGAGAACAAAGTGGAGTCTACTACTGGTGAAGCATGCCCAGAACTTCTAACATGGAATCTTTGCATTTCTCCTCTCTTTCCATGTCTTTCCATGTTTAAAACTAGTCATTCCCAAGCCATTTGCAGAAACCACAGATGCTATCTCACTCCCAATCACTAGGGGTGCTTGTTTTTCATCACACACTCACACACATACAATATATAAAAAACTATTTTTCAGTTTTACCTCCATGAAGAAAACATTCAGTTTATACCGCATATCTGGTATTACTAAGCAGTTTTACCTTTGCCTCTGCCTGTTATTCTGCGTTTTGCATATACTGCATGTTTCTTTATTCACGTGTTTAGGTTTTTCTTCTTTTGTTTGCACCTGACCCACACCAATGTTTTTACTTTCAACTAGCTTTTCCTTTTAAAATTTCTCTCTGGTGACTTTTCTTAATGACCTTTCTTTTCTGCAATTGTATTGTCTCTACACGTAATAAGAAAATAAAAACACCACAGGATGTACATATCACTCTGTGATATGTGTGAGTGTTTGTAGATTCTGCTGTGATCTGATTTTTGTTTATGCTATTGTTTTATTTAGTACTTATCAAAATAATATACACTTGCATTTGCTTCTTCATTGTGCTATCTGCACAATACATGACAAAGCTCACATATGGGTCTGATAATTAGATGCCTACATGTTTTTTGGCTTTGTAGTGTGTCTGTGATCTCAGTAGAAAAGTAGGGTAAGTCAGGGTCCTGTGTTCAGTATATTACTTGAGCGTTTCCAAACCAACCATGGCAAACAATGTTTCAACAAACCTTGCAGTACACAGAGGCATTGTCTTGACTGATAGAGTTTGGGCTATGGCTCTATAGTACTGGTGAAACACCAACTTTGTTTGAAGCTGCAGTATACAAAGCTGTTCTAGACAGTTTTATGCTTCCAGCTTTGTTTGGGGAACGCATACATATGGATGTACTGGCCAGGTGTTCTCACGCTCCGCACCCTATTAGAAGATAAAACAAAATAATGTTGGATTCTTATTTATTGCTGTAGCAAACATAACCAGGAATGCTTTTTGTTTTTCAATGACAAAAAAAGCATATTTGGCAAAAAGTAAAAAAAAAAATCAATAAAAACAACACTACCTAAAAAAATAATGAAATCCTCCCATAGCAGATGACATATATATATATATTTCTTTCTGCTTTTCCCATTAGGGGTCGCCCCAGCAGATCATCCGTATTCATGATCCACATGTTTGATTTGGCACATGTTTTTATGCTGGATGCCCTTTCTAGTGCAACCCTCCCCATTTATCCGGGCTTGGGACCAGCACTAAGAGTGCACTGGCTTGTGCAACTCTAATGGCTGGGGTTGGTTTCCTGACCGGGGATCGAACCCGGGCCGCAGCAGTGAGAGCGCCGCATCCTAACCATTAGACCACCAGGGAAAATATATATACTCTTGAGACTATTAGTTATTGACCAACTCATTAAAAAAGAAAGATCATAGGTTTATAGAGCAGTAGCTAGGCTAAAACTTGCATAGTATTTGCATTGATGAAATCATTTAATTGAGTATGTATTGTATTGGCACTGTATATATAACACACCTATTTGTATGGCCTACTAATAATAATATTGCTGTGGATGGTCTCAACTAAATTGCCTCATGGATTACACTTACTGAAGGCAGTTCATGCCCATGTCTTGTCCAATATATAGTATAATAATATATATAATATTATATAGAATGAAAGCACAATTTAATTAAACAGTAAAGACTTTTGTGCTTGTATTTATATTGATCAAGCATTAACAGCATTAACTTCTTCAGCAATTTGAGTTACAGCAGCTCGTCTGTTCACTTGGACCACATGGGCCAGCCTTCACTCCCCATGTGCATTATTGAATCTTAGACGCCCATGACCCTGTCACTGGTTCAACACTGTTCCTTCCTTGGACCACTTTTGATAGATACTGACCACTGCAGACCAGGAACAGCCCACAAGAGCTGATGTTTTGAAGCCATCACATTTTGGCCATTATCAAACTCGCTTAAATCTTTACACTTGTCCATTTTTCCTGGTTATAACTCATCAACTTTGAGAAATGAATGTTCACTTGCTGCCTAATATATCCCTCCCACTAACATATGTCATGATGATGAGATAAACAATGTTATTCACTAACCGGTCATAAAGTTATAATATCATAATTTTATGCCTGCTCGTTATACACCTAAGATGAAGGATTCACTTTTGAGTGTGGCTTCTCCCAAGAGTTTTTTTCTATTCACATATTTTAATATACACCTATAACCAGTTTTTTTTAAGCTGCTTTGTAAGATTTATATCCATAAAATGGAAGTAAATCAGCATTAATACTTTTGGTCAAATAGTATATCTCCAGGACATCAATATATGATTCTATCAGACAGTCACCTATCATATTCATGGGCAGCTTTTTTTAGTGTTTATGTAATATTGGTATTAAAATAGTTAATTTTAAGCTGATTCAGCAGTGACTTTAGTTTGTTTTAACAAATTTTAACTATTAAATACAGGTTCTTTTACATTTCATTGTAGACAGAGAAGTGCTAAATGTTGTTGTCATTGCCACACATACCTTTATTTATTATATATAAAAAGTCTCCACACTAATAGCTGAAAATAATAATAATAAAAAGTCTCTACACTAATAGCTGAAAATTCAACTCTGAGTTTGGCTGATAATGTTATGTTTTACAGTGTATGTCTGCATACAACTCATTTTACTACTATTTTGTAATGGGTGAATGTGGTGTTTTATTCACTGTGACTGCAAAAATGGTCCAATAACAATTATTTTTACACAGTGTTTTTTTTTTTTTTTGCATATCTCAAGGTTCAGCAATTACATCTGCATCACCCAATGAAGCAGAAGCACACGAAGTCCACTTGTTCCATTATTTAGTTAAGTCTTGCATGTACTGCAGTGTAAAATCTGTAGTTGTGCAAGGACTGCATATGCAAAATATAAAAAAAAAAACATGAGCAGCAAAAGTAAACTAGGTTTAGAAGCTCTAAATGAAATACTTTTGCTGGCATCTGGTGGTCATTTGGGGAAAACTTATTAAAATAAAATTAAACTGAATTCAACTTAATAATTTTTTTCTCTTTTCATTTTCATTATAATTGCTATAATAGATGGCAATCATAGTTTCATGTGTTGTGAGGCAGTTGGTAACTATAAGCACACTGTGCTGTTGTACCATGAAAAGGATCCTATCTGCATGGGAGCTAATAACAGCAACAAAATGTTGTCAAGGGAACTAACACCAATGTTGAGATTTATTATTTGTGTAATACAATTTGTTCCACTTGCTCTGCTGTGTCGGTTGTATACATAGATCTGGGATTGCAGAGGATGTTCAAGGTTGTGGTTGCTATTGTTTCTATATGCTCTTAAATTTAGTATGGCTAAGAAACAAAGAGAATGGACTTGATGACAAATATGTTCAAGAAGATTAAAGGCGCAGTTTCACTGCACTTATTTAGTATGTTTCAAGGTAATGCTTTTTGAGCTCAGCAGGTGGGAGGCTACTCAAAACGTTTTAGACTGTATAGTCCAGAAATGCCCAAACTATTGTGACCTTTGATTTGGCCCACCATGCCATTTCTGACAAGATTAAAAAAAAAATAAAAATAAATTAGAAAAAATAAGAAAAATGTATAAATAACCAGCTGGTTGCCTCTAATTAGAGGTCACTGAAATAAGCATTGAACTCTATTATACAATAAATTGGATTGTTTCTCACTGTGCTATGTGTGTAGTTTTTCTCTCTAGTACACTAATACAGGGTACATGGAGAAATTAGCCTCTATCCACTGGTAGTGCCAAGGTATGGAAATGACCAGAAGCAATCTGCCGTATTTAATGTAGGCTGAGTAACCTAACAATGTCATGTTCTGCCAGAACTGTATTCAAAATCTTTATAATTCCCATTGTGCTGTTTAGCCCATTGTAATACCTCCAGTAACTAGTTCCAGATGACTTGGAAGCACCTTTACACAGAGAACTAGCATAACAATTACAACTAGCATAACAACTAGCATAACACACATATTCAATTACTTAGTTAATCAGATAATAACAAGGACAGAATGAAACTATTGGAAATGCTTAATGATTTACTTATCTTAAACTTACCTAACTGAAATTTAATATTGCACACAAGAATAACATAAAATAAAATAAAAGCATGACACCATTACAGAGGATCAAATGAAAAGATTACCATTGTAGAGTTTAACAGACTAAGATTCTTGCAGCATCAAGACATCCAAAC
The DNA here is from genome assembly GCA_014706435.1 of Silurus glanis. Taxonomy (NCBI): domain Eukaryota; kingdom Metazoa; phylum Chordata; class Actinopteri; order Siluriformes; family Siluridae; genus Silurus; species Silurus glanis. Next base: position 15,275 of record JAAIIK010021789.1, read on the forward strand.
ATGCTAAGTGAAAAAAGGTGCCTCATTCATATATCTAGATTTTAGTTAATTAATCTGAGAGTAAACTTGTAGCCTGTGACCTGCAGATAGCTCCTTTAAAGTAAGGTTGTTAAATACTCATTGTGAAACTGTAAGAAAACCTCTCTAGGTTACATATGTAACCCTAGTTCCCTGAGGGAACGAGACGCTGCGTCGAAACGATTTGGGAACGAGAGTCCAATAACACCACACCGACCAGTCTCTGACAAGAGTGAACGAGCACAGCTAGGTTGAAGGACAGAGGTGCCAGGAGTGGCACAGAGGTCAAGGTTATAAAACCTGGCAAAGGTGAGCGGAGTGGACCAGCCCGCAGCATCGCAGAGGTCTTGGAGGGACATTCCAGAGGACCGAGCCTTGGAGGCTGCCACACTCCAGGTAGTGTGAGCTCTGACCCCGAATGGAGCGGGAAACCAGAGGACCCGTAAGAAGATGCTATAGTGTCAATAATCCATCTGCTAAATGTCTGCTTATGAGCAGGAAGGCCTCTCCTTGGAGGGCCGTAGCAGATGAACAATTGTTCCGACTTCCTCCAGGGACTTGTCTGGCGGACATAGCAGTCCAGTGCTCAGACCGGGCACAGCCAGTTCAATCTCTCCTGGTCTGGGGTCTGGAATGGAGGAGGATTGAATGCCTGGAGCCTGACAGGTCGTGGGACGACCGAGGGCACCTTGGGGACATAACCTGCTCTAGGTTGCAGAAAGGCACTGGCCATGCCTGGAGTGAACTCCAGGAAAGAGGGGGTCACAGAAAGGGCCTATAAATCACCTACACTCCTCAGAGAGCAGATAGCCAGCAACGGACAAGTGCCTACATGAGATCTCGGCCAAAGTCTTTTAAGGGGGGCTCAGACGTCCTCCAACACTACGGCCAGGTCCCACCTAGGCACCCTTGGATGCACCGGGGGCCTCAGCCTCCAGGTGGTGTGGAGAAAACAAATCAGGAGTGGAAAAACAAAACAAATCTGCCCAGTGAATGCCTGGACACGGGGGCGTGATATGCCGAAATGGCGGACATGTAGACCTTAGTGGTGGAAGTGAAGACCTTAATGGTTATGAACTGCTCCTGCAGAAACTCCAACACTGAACCAACTGGGCAGTGGATTGGGTCCAATTGGTGCCGGGAGCATCACGCAGTTAACAGGCGCCATCTTGCGGCATACAACCTCCTTGTGGAGGGAGCTCTGGATTGGAGAATTGTCTCTACCACCTCGGTGGAGAAACCGGAACCTCGGACTTGTGCCCCTTCAGGAGTCACAGCCACAGCTTCCACAACATGGGGCGGAGGTGAACTATTGCGCTGCCTGATTGAGAGAGGAGATCCCTCCTCAAAAGAGTCTCCCATGGAGGCTGTTCGAGGAGGGCCACCAGGTCCGTGAACCATAGACGGCCCAAAACTCCGTCCCGGCGGATTCTCTCCAGAACTCCCGGGAGCAGCGCGACAGGGAGGAAGGCCACGGTTGTGCCATGGCATCCAGTCCCAGCGGGGCTGGTGGATATAGGGAGAACCATAGGGGACAGTGCGATGTCTCTAAGGACACTAACAGGTCTACTTGGGGTTTGCCAAATTTCTCCCAAATCTGCTCCACCAGATGAGGGTGGAGGCGCCACTCCCCGGGCTTGTACCCCTGAGGGAGACTAGCCCACAGGCGGTCTGGCGCACCAGCCTGTACATGATGGCCCCTGAGATCTGGGAGGAAGTGCTTCAAAGCCAGAAGCACGGCCAGCATTTCCAACTCAATTGATGTGCCACCATAGATGGGGACTCTCCCATAGACCTTGCGCAGAGCGGCCACTCATGACACCATTTTGTAAGGGACGCATCCGTCGTTAGCACTGTGCGTCGACCGGAAACTCCCAACACGGGGCCTTGTAGTAGGAACCCGGGATCTCTCCACGCACCTAGGCATCACCTTCAGATCTACCGTGACAAACCAGTCCTCGGATCTGATCTGAGACACAACCTGCTTGAGGGTCAGAATCTTGAACCGGAACCTCATTAAAGAGCGGTTTAGCTGACGTAGATCTAGGATAGGGTGCAACCCACCATCTTTTTAGGGAACTATGAAGTGTTAGAACCTGGACTCTCTGTCTGACAGAGGGACCACCTCGATGGCCACCTTCCTCAGGAAAGTGTCTACTTCTCATTCCAGGACCAGAGCCTGCTCCCTTCTCATTAGAGTGGGAGAGAGCCCGTTGAACCAAGGCAGGCAAGACCCAAACTGAATCGCATAGCCTCGCTCTACCGAAAGAAGCGGTGCTACACGCCCTCTGGTCATCCCTTCACAGGTCGGGTCAGGACCTTTTGGCCGAAGCCCTCTTCCTGGAGATGACAGTCCTCAGATCTGTCACCTCACAAGGTTTTGACCCAGGGCGGCCATAGACCGGCCAATGGCTTTAGCGGTCTCTTTTGTGGCCCGCAGATCCAGGTCTCCCATATCAAACTCCCGCAGCAGGTCGGCTTGGTTTGCCTGTAGCACCGACATGGTGTACAGACATCCAGCGGCCTGAACTGCTGAGGCGTAAGCCTTACCCACCAGTGCCGAGGTAGTGCGCAGGGGCTTAGTGGGTAATGTTGGGGGTTTAAGGGAGGATGCCACACCCGAGGAGAGATAGCTAACCAGCGTCTCTTCAACCCGTGGCATGACACCATAGCCATGATCCCTAAGCACCAGGATGAGAAAGGCCATGCCCAGGACCTGGACACCTCGGTTAGGGAGGGGAAAAATGGCAAGACACGGAGGCTGTGACGCCGGGAGCAAAACCGCTCATCAAGCTTGCCCGAGGAAGGTTATGCTCACCGGCCGGCAAAGCTATATACAGCTTCTGAACGGTACGTGTCACACCATCCAGGAGCTCCTTCGCCTTCGTTTTCAGAGGAAGAGAGGTGGAGCTGCGCACTCTCGTGACGGGGGGGAAGATATTGCAGAGAGGCATGCCTCCGAAGCCAGCCGAGAGCTGGACCAAGCAGAGGAGGAAGGAGAAGAGTGGGGGCACCCTCCTCAAAGAGCCTCTCTTACAGGCTGTATGTATCCCTTCCCGTAATAAAACGGGCAGGAAGAAGCACACGGCCGAAAAGTGTGCTTGGTTTTCTTCGATGCCTTCATTAAATATATTTTTTTGACAGACAGACAGATAAACATTACATTTACACAGATCGCTTCATGAACAAACAGAAGCTGAAGCCAGCTTCTCTCCATGGCCATTTTATTCTTTCTGATCGTGACGTCACCCCAGCCTGCCTTCAATTTTGACTGATTAGATTCATTATTCAGAGCATGGACAGCGCAGTCGCATTCCCAAAGCGTTCTGACGCAGCCCAAGTTCCTGAAAGGGAATGGCGCATGGTCTTGGGTTTGTAATTGTCTCAGTTTGAAAGTGAAAAAATTAATGAAATGAATGTTATGCTTACATGATATATTTAACTTTTAGTATTTATCCAGAACTATTATAAGCAATAATTATTACTATTTTCAGTATAACCTCAATACTGCTTATGTGATAGTGCTTAAATAATCAGTATAGCTAGAATTAATCTTATCTTATTGATCTGTCTGGGGTATACTTGATGTTATACCAACATAAAAAAAACGTACCAAAATATCCAGTTAAAATATTTTATGTCTTCTAGAGAAGTCAAAGGAGACACATAATTTAATATAAGCCTTTGTTTACTCCGGCACATTGAACCATTTTGTTGCTGTGGAGCCAAAGGTGCTTAAACCTGAGCATGACAAGCTGATCAGCAGTGACACTGCTATGACTCTTGCTAGATTTTTTTTACCACATTGTTGAATTTCACTAGATGCTAACCAGAAATGTAAATAAAATGCAAGAGATCTTCACATTTATTGACTGAATGCAGTTATTAAATATCATGTAGTCAGTGGCCTTAATGAAGGAACCTTCAAATTTTCTATCTAGAATGTTAAAGACCCAAATCAAAATGAAGGAAAAAAAAAACACATGTTCAACAATACTCACTTTAAGTACAAATACACTAAAATAATACTTAAGTGTGGTAGCAAAGTATAAATACTAGAGTAGTTATCAACCTTGCTTAATTGAAATAAAAAAAACAAAGCATTCAAAGTCTTTTAATAAACTAATTACAAGTAAACTTCTAATTAACCTCACAAATAGAAATGTGCAATAAACAGCCATTTCAATTATTAATTAATCATTAATCATGTAAGAAACACATTGTGCGAGTATTTAGAAAATAAGGACATGCGCGTATAAGTCTTAAGTTTTAAATACAGTGTGACCCTTTTTTACCACTAGTTCCTCAGCAACCAGTTTCTTTGTACAGATAACAGACACACCCTCCTGCTCATGGAACCGGAGAAAGGGGTGGGAAGGTATAGCAAAAAAAAAAAAAAAAAAAAAAAAGAAACCGCAGTGGTAGTTTTGAAGTAAATTCAATATAAAAGCAGCAAACTTCAAAATATTATTCGTTAGTTACTTCAGTGTCTAAATGTTCAAAAGACATCACCTGCAGTACATTAAAAATTGCTGCATTGTTATTTCAAACTAAACTGCCAAAGTGGCACTTCCTTATTCTCACACTTATGTCATAATTGTTGCTAAATCAGTGTTGGAATGGTGGCACAGAAAATCTAGTTCCAAGAGTTTTGGTTCATCATAAACTCTCGTGTGCCACTGATTCATCAACAAACATTTAGTTGTTTTGGAAATCTATTATAATGGTATTTTAAAATGTAATACTTTAATTTAATAATAAATGTAGTACTGGCATTATTTTGCTTATACTTGTATACAGTAGTTAAAGGGTTCATAGTTTATTGGTCTTGAGAAAACTGATTCCTATTAGTACGTGTCTAAACACATTTAGCATTGCAGTAATCCAATCCAACAGAACTCAGATTTTAGATCACTAAGCAAAAAGAAAAAAAAGAAAACCTCACAAAACAAAGAAAGTAAGGCATCAACATTAATGAGGAACAATTGTGAGCTGGAGAACTTAGAGCACATTGGAAGATGCAGCCAGCCTTTGTCCAAGTAAAACAAAAGTAACATCCTGTTTCAATGAGTCATGAGAAACAAGCTGGATATGCATCTGACAGACATTTTATACAACATAAGTTAATTTAATTTGGTTTTGTCTTGCTTATCTGGAAAGCAGCATCTGCCAAATAAATTCATTATAAATGTATCTGAGACATTCACAGGTAATATGATAACTATTCTGACATGCCTTCTTAAAAATCTTTATGATCTGGTTAGAATCATTGACAGAGCACTGAATTTGAATGTTTTGTATACATGCAAGTAGAATTAAACAGAGACACAAGAAAAAAACTGATTCGTGGGTCTCAGTTGCTTTTATTAACTCATTTTTACAATACTATTCAGTAGAAAAAAAAAAGAAAATAACAAAAAAACATATTTGAACTCTTGGTCCCCTGCCTTTACTTTTTTGTTTTATTAAGGTGCATCTGGTAACACTGTTCACAGGCAATGGACAGACCGACCACAAGGGCCACAAACTCTTCAAAGTTCACCTCTCCATCGCCATTGGTGTCCAGATCTTTCATAATCTTGTCAACGGCAGCAGGGTCTTTCTGAGACTGCAGAGAGGGAAAAAAGATTTGATGCAGAAAAGGAGAAGTGGCAATCATTTTCATACTTTTCGTAAAAGACAGTGAGTAAGAGTTGTAATAAGAGAACAAAATATGCTAAGGAGAGAGAGTGTTGTCTGTGGTACCTTAAGGAAGCTGCTGAGCTCCGATTCCATGAGCAGCCTGAGCTCTCGGCGGCTCAGTGTGACTGTATTGCCATCTTTACCCGCATAACGGTGGAACACAGTGATCAGCGTTTCCATAGCTCTCTCCAGATCAGACGGCATGGTGACTCACTGCAGAGACACAATGAATAGTGCTTTTACAACATCCATCTATTCTCTCAGCACACACACCTGTCTGACTAACTGGACTGTTTTCATAAAGACCATAAATTAAGCTTCACTTTCTTCCCATGTAACTTCCTTAAAATCCCCCCCCATTTCTTTTTTTTTGTCTTCCATAGTGACATCATTGCTGCCAGGACCACCGCCTAATCTCCTCCCTACTATTCAAACTAATTCTGGGCTCTGAATATCTACTGCAAAGTAAAAGCTGCTTGTTGGCACTTGTAAAATTAAGTCTTGCAACATGCAATGACTTCATCAAAGGGATTTTTATCTCAGGCACTTTTTCCCTGTGATTTCAATTTTGCTCCTCAGAAGCCACTATATATATATATATTTAAATCCCAAAGTGCAACACTGACAATAGAACAGTGACTTCACTGGAACTATGTCTGATTTGCTGTGACTCAAGGCCAAACAATTTGCTATAGTTCGGTCCAAACTGTTAGGAGTTCCAGATTACAAACACCCAATCTGGCAACACCATCTATTACGCACAGTGATGGAAAAGTACACATATCTAGAATACCCTTTTTTTCCATGAACTGAAAATCTAGCTGATGCAAAGTATTTAAACAGAAGATTTTTTTTTTATTTTTTTTATAAATAACCAATGATGTGCAGGATAGATGCTATATACTGCATTTTAATGTTTAATATTTATATGCACATTTCAAACATTTCAATAGACAGATTAAACTTAGACCTGCACACAATCCCTGAGAAGTATGTCTAATGTGGCAAGAAAATGTTTTTTTTTTTTTAATTAACAAACCCAGTGTTAAAAGTTGGTGTATATATAAAACCGGAAAATGTTTTAGTTGCCGCAGAAAAAAAATATAAAAAAAAGTAAATACTCTTTCTAAAGAAAAAACGCATAGGATTTTTTGTTTTTACTTCATATTAAAAACAACTTACCTTTTTTCAGGGACAGAGATGAATTTCTAAAGCAGAGATTTTAGCCTGGAACAGGGAAAAAGTCTACACATTCCTCACTCTAGTTATTTATAAGGCGGCTCCACCCGGCCTGCAGTGTGGGCGTGCACAAACACAAGCGCAAGCAGGTTTAACCGTTTCAGCATCTGTATGCGGGATGTGCGAGTTACTTCACTGATTCGACTCTTTTGAACTACGTGCTCGAGTGAATCGAATGTTGGGGAGTCGAGTGCGGGGTTCACGAGCGAGGACGTCGTTGATCCTACAACTGCGGGCTGTGGCGCATTTGGTACCTGGCCACCAACAATAAAGCAACCAATATTTTCATTTTTATTTCAAATTGATTGACTTTCACATCTTTTGAAAGATTCCAATTTCCCCACCCTGGTTTCAGTCACAGTTTTTTATGTGCATCTTTCAATTGCACTGATTCTATATTATGGTGAATTGAGTTACATTTTTGGTATAAATGTAAAAAGAAAAAACTAATTAAATCATCTAATATGCATAACAGTAATGCTACTTGTTTAAGTTAATCAAACTGGAATTCTGCTCACAGAGAGAGGTATTGCCAAAGTTTATGCAGCTTTAAACTAAAACAAAATTAAATGTTTAATTGGAACTAAAGACCTGTGTGAATCGATTTTGGTCTTTTTTCTTTTCATATATGGCATGGCATGTCGACGTTGAATATCTGGTGTACAGGCTACAGCCTAAACATCTATTTTAAAGGCTACCTAATCTTAAATCTACAACTACATAATAATAGTTCTAATAGAAATACCGTAATACTCAATACATGACAATACAACTGAAAAGTTAATAGCAGCTTAAAGCTCCTCTAATGGAGCTTGATGGTTATGATTATAACTGACAACACAGCTAGACACCAGACTACATTCTGCCAGCCCCAAATTCTACATTCAAACCTCTCATAGCTTGTAACTTCAAAAACCTAGTCTACACCTGCACTGTGCAGTTGCAATATAATGTAACATCACAGTGTGGGTCCAGAATGATGCTTCACATAAAACTTTAGAAACCCCTGATGAAAATTCACCTTACAACCAAAACAGATGTTGAGCGAGTTAAACTGGTAGACCATGTTCCTTCCTTTATATCACTTTGCTAAATTAAACATCACCTGTTTGCGAACGCCTAATTGTGTTTGTGTCTTAAACAAGGCTAATTATATTGGTTTAAAAGTAGCAATATAGAAACTGTTTCCCTTCTAGCAGATGGTCAACCAGCTCGATCAGCTCGACCTGATCAAAGTCTGCAAAAACTTGAATTTTGGGGAATCAAATGCAAACAAATGACGCTAACACCAGCATTCAGCTATGTATTGTTTTTGGTTTAGCTAACTAGGAATGTATTTTATACTAAAAAATGTGGTCCCTGCAGACATAAACAGCCAGCCCTTCTATAAGAAGTTACATAGATAATAAAATCAGCTGTAAGCCTGGACATATTTCATACTCCTTCATCTACTTGCAAAGAAGCTTCCTAACTGGTTAATAGAGCTAGGCCTGGTTGCCAGAGGAACATGTTTAGAGTGCTTTTGAAGATCGGGGTACTGCCTTTTAAGATCCAAAGGCAGTCAAATCAGAGTGTTCATAAGAACAATTAGAAATACTACAAATAATACTTAAAATGTATCAAATTTTATAAATCCATGCAATATCAGTAGAAGAGCAGGAAACATATTATATTTCTTATTAGAACTGTGCATGCATAGAGATTGTTGACCAGAAGTTTACATAGAGATTATACTGGAGTCTGGTTCCACCCTTTCTCCCCTCCTCCATTTCCCAACAAAATGAGTCATAACTTCCAGCACTGCCCTTACCCACAGTCCCGTGTGTGTGTGTGTGTGTGTGTGTGTGTGTGTGTGTGTGTGTGTGTGTGTGTGTGTGTGTGTGT
>JAAIIK010021804.1:0-24796 GCA_014706435.1 Silurus glanis
GCTCTGCCTCACTCCCTGTCAAGTTCAACCTCTTTTATGCTTGTTTTAAAAAGGTGAACATAGAGCCCATGCTCAAAACAGAGCTATTACCAGGTGAGGAGCCACTCACACTCTCCACCTCTGTAAGTGTGTGCTACCCTGGGCTGTCACGGTTGCGGAGTGACGGAAACAAAAACCGGAGTTGTGAGAAGCAGGTTTTAATGAAGAAACTCAGAATCGTAAAGTAAACCAAAAACTTAACAGAAAGCAGAAAGTCCTTTGGAAAGGAAGACCTGTGCGGTCTCGGAGGGATAGAGATCGCAGCAGTGTTCACGGGCATGTGGATATCCACGTGAAGAGCCCTTGAGTGTTCTCCCACATAAGCGAGTAGAACTGACAGTGAGTGAGTGAAGGTGAGGGGTTTATATAGGGCCGCTAGGTTAATAAGCCGCAGGTGCCGGTACTTAGAATGATGGGGATAGACTACGTGTGTGTGTGTGTGTGTGTGTGTGTGTGTGTGTGTGTGTGTGTGTGTAGAGTCAAGGGACGGCGTGGCAGGCTGTTCCCTGACATGGGCAGCGTGAATGCATGGAAAGCAGCCAGACCTTACGGTATCCCTTGCCGAGTACTCAGAGCATGTGCGGAGCAGCTGGTTGAGGTCTTTACTGACATCTTCAATCTGTCCTTGTGCCCGGGCAACTGTGCCCACCTGCTTCATGTCTGCTACCATTGTGGCAGTGACAAAACACTCAGCTGCAACAGAACTTTCGTCCCGTTGCACTCACCTCTGTCATTGCAAAATACTTTTGAAAGACTGGTCCTCACCCATCTTAAAGCCTGTGCCACCCACTCTAGACCCATACCAATTTGTCTATTGCCCAAATAGGTCAACTGAGGACACCATTTCCATGGTACTGCATTCTGCCCTGACTCACCTGCACAATGTCAGTATGTTGTTTGTTGAGTTCAGCTCAGCTTTTAATACAGTTATTCCTTCCAAGCTAAGCCTAAAGCTGAAACAGCTTGGCATCAGCACACATCTCTGTAACTAGACCCTGTACTTCCTTGCGAACAGACCACAGTCTGTTAAACTGAAAACACCATCACCTCCTCCAGTCTCACCCTCAGAAATGTGTTTCTTCAGGGATGTGTATTGTCTCCTCTCCTATACTTCCTTTTAACCCATGACTGCATATCTGCCTATTCAATTAAATTAAATTCATGTTTATTTGTATTTGCCCTTTTAACAATGAACATTGTCTCAAAGCAGCTTTACACAGATAATGTGGTGCTAAAAATGAATAAGATGTTCTTTATAAGTGTAAGTTTGTCCCTGATGAACAAGCCACTGGAGACTGTTGCAAGAAAAATCTCCCCGAGATGGCATAAGGAAGAAACCTTGAGAGGAACCAGTGTCAAGAGGGAACCTCATCCTCATCTGGGTTGCACCAAATGTCCATTTATTGCAAATAAACGATGTTGTGGGGTACAGTGATGGTGATCAGAAGCAAACTGTCAGTTTAGCAGACTGTTGACATTAACTACAGTCCAAATAGATCCTCAGAGCTCACGTTCTTACTACGGAATTTAATGGAACCACCCAAGGCGTTGATTAGAAACAGTCAATCTCGCTAAGCAGGCAATCACACTTAATCTCCTAGTCACACCAACAGAGCTGCTATTGAACATGTACCCAGATTTAAGTTCCTTGGAGTTCACATCTCTGAGGATCTCACCTGGTCCCTGAACTCTTCTATCCTGATCAGAAATGCACAACAGCGCCTGTATATTCTAAAGAGACCTAAAAAGTCCCATCTGTGCTACAGGATACTGGAGAACTTGTGTGGTAGAGCAGCTGCACTCAGCTTCCCACCTTGGAGAACATTTACAATAAACACTGTCTGCAAAGGGTGAGGGGCATCATCAAAGATACCTCTCACCCCACCCACTGACTATTCTCCCATCAGGTAGAGCTGCAGGTGACTCAAAGCCACAAAAACGAATCAGGAATAGCTTTTTTCCCATGAACAGCTGATCATCATACAATGCTAACAATGCACTACTGCGTTGTCACTTTCTGAGTATTTGCTTTGCCCATCCATAACTATGATTATTATTGTACTACTCTATATTCCACTCATATTTATTCTGTATATACTGTAACATACTGTACATATATCATGCCATTTTTTTGCAAAGTTATAATGCATTACTATTATTACTATTACTATTATATTACTATATATCCTTATTTATGTATACCATATATTAATACCTACTGCACTTTCTGTATATGAATCACTCACTTTATTTATCATACTGCTATTTCATGTAAATAGGCCACTTATGCACTTCTGGTTAGATGCTAACTGCATTTTATTGGCTCTGTACATGAACCTTGCACAATGACAAAGTTTTATCTAATCAAACTAAATATAATATAAAAATACCATTAATATGTTAAATATTTACATTCACCAGCTAAACACACTTCTCAATGCACCTGGCGCAGATCTATTTGCAGCCATCTCCTCCAACTTCATGTAAGTTGAAAGTGTCATTGACTTATGTTTTGAGAATATTTCTTATTCTCAAAACATTTTTATTATGCGTTGTTTGTGTTATGAAGACCATCTTTCTTATTTTTGCACAGGAGTTTAGATAACTTGCTCGAAGGTGACATGGAGTACAGCTTCCAAGCTGGTGATTCTTATATTCCAATCAGTTTCCTCAGTCAGCTAAGCCTTATGTATGCAAAGCATCCATCATGTACATTTTATGAAATTGTAAGTGTTTTGAAAGAATATTCACATTATATTTAACCTGTATAACACATTTCTTTTGCAGAACTGGTTCAGCTGTGGTCCAGGCAAAACTGATGTTTAACTCCTCCTTTTTGGCTCTCAGTGAAAATCTGGTCTTCAGTGCTATAACATATCTGCTGAACACTCGAATCAGAAATTTTGGTGACACAGTAAATGTCTTGAACTTCACTTATGAGAGTATGATTTCTGTATTTATTATACTACCATGCAAATATACACATAATTGTCCTATCCATTTAATATTTAAGACCATTCTATTAAACATTTTCTTTATTCCACAGATATTTCAGACACATCCTGTGCAATCATATTCACAATTAGCATCAGTGGAATCCACATGCCAGAGAACCCTGATCTCAGGAATGACACCTACAACCAAGTGGCAAGCATCATCAATAATGTAGTAAGTGAACGTAACACTTGTTTAATTGCAATTATAGCAAACCTCACTTTGTGAGAAAATAACTCTCCTAGTAATAAATACAATTATTTCTGTCAGAGTTGTTATAAATGGATAATATCAAAAGAGTGCACAACCTATTAACTAAAGCACTGTAAAACCAGTCTGGGGAGGAAAACTTGAGAGGGAGGAGGGAAAACTTTAATTGAGCTTATAGTTTTTTATGTCCTAGCCTTCAGTGTGTGTGTGTGTGTGTGTGTGTGTGTGTGTGTGTGTGTGTGTGTGTGTGTGTCTTGCAAGTTCTACCAAACTGTGTCATACTCTACCTCTCTCATTGGTTAAAGGAGACAAAAACAATACAAAGAGAAACAAATAAACAGACTGGTGGTAATAAGACATATTTCAGAATCATTACTATTCCCTATTGTAAAGTAATTCACTTAAACCATCTGCACCCCTACTCTGTCAAACACTTTGAAACTGAATAGTGACAGTGTAGTAACCTAAACACAGATTATTATGTATGGTTATTTTGATGTAATTTTTAAAGGACACATTGTGATCAGAGTGTAAGCAGGTGTAGTGGGTTCGCTCTGCGTTGTGTGAGTTTTTAAATAAAAAGTCTCCACACGTTGGTACAATCGTCATATGATTTACTTCCAGCTTCTGTGTTCTCTCATCACTGTATTGAAACAACACACCATCAGACAATAAATAGAGAATCTCTGGTCTAGCCATGCCTCTCGTCGCTATCACATTCCGCAAAAGAGAGAGTACAATATACATTGACAATTTCTATAAAAACTATAATAACAATATAACATTAAAAGAAAGGAAAATACAGAAAAATAAAAATACTATAATGATCCATTTACATACCTGTATTGAAACGTAATGGCGGCCATTACCCGAAATAATTCTACAAATAACTATACACGTAACTGTAAATCAAGAGGAAAATGAACAAATATTCATAGTTAACACAGAAATTTCTTAACCGAATAGTATTTAACAATATTCTAGTACTTTTTCCTGAAGAGCTGATAAATCATACCGCTCATCGCTATCACATTCCTCAAAAGAGAGAGGGCGCACGGAAATGACGTCAGCTCTACCTTCGCGCTTACACATGAAAGCTTGCATGACAGCACTTCATATTATACCTGTGACCACATGACTGTGCATCACTCATGCAATCTCCAATACAAATTTCAAAATAAATACCCACACCTTAATACCACTGATTAATCATAACTCCAATAATCTAGTGTGACACCTTTACTCTTGCCACACAGGGACTCCTGCAAGAAAAAAATTAAAAATCTTAAATAAAAATTCAAGACAGATGGTAGGGCATACATGAAGTAGCTCAGGAGACCTGAAATTCTACCCATTCCAACTTTTATGACATTTGGCCTTTATCAAGAGGTAGAATTACAATTATCTAAATTAAACAGCTCAGCAGTTCAGAGTTATATGCTCAGAATAGTCAGTTTGGTCAAGCTGGGACTTGAACTTATGATCAGATGGTCAATATCTTAACTGTTGAGCAACCACTTCCTGTCAAAAACCTGAATAAATATGTGAGTATGTGTGGGGGATGGGGATCGGTCCTTTACCTAATAAAAACCTATTCATAAAATACTTGCAATGTTTACAACCTAAACTTGAACACTGTTCAAGTTTAAGTTCAAAAGTGAACACTGCTCAAGTTTGAGTCTCAAGCATTAATTGGAAGACTGTTCCAAAAATCAATTCAATTTGATACAGTTGTATTGGTAGAAGTTGTATGAAAGAATGTATGTGTTTAGTGACTATAAGATTTTTCTTTATAATTATAAGCTTATCCCTAATGAATGAGCCAGTAGGGACTGTGGCAAGGAAACATTCCTGAGATGGCATGAGGAAGAAACCTTGAGAAAAAATGCCTCTAGGTTACATATGTAACCCTAGTTCCCTGAGGGAACGAGACGCTGCGTCACAACGCTTTGGGACCGCTTCCGCGTTGTCCATGCTCTGAATCTGTGTGCAATGGAAGGCGCGGAGTCACCGGTGGGGTGACGTCATGACCAGGAAGCTTCTGTAAGAGAGAGGAAGCATTGCAGGGACCCTGACAGTGTGCCATAGAAATGCAGCATCTCATTCTCTCAGGGAACTAGGGTTACATACATAACCTAGAGATGTCCCCAAACGGGAACTCGAGCTGCGTCGCAGCGCTTTGGGAACGAGAGTTCAATTATGCCAGACTGACCAGTCCCTGACCAGTGTGTATAGGCACAGCTAGCTCAAAAGGACGAAGGGGCCAGGAGTGGAACTGAGGTCAAGGTTATAAAACTGGCTTGATTTGCTAAAATGGCGCACGCGTAAACTTTTAGGGTGGTTGAAGCCAACCCTTTGGCTAACTGTCCTTGGAGAAATTCCAGCAATGAAATAACTGGGCAGTGAACTGGATCCAAATAGTGGTGCTCACACAACACAGTGAACAGGTGCTATCTCGGGGCATATGACCTACTCGTGAAGGAAGCTCTGGAGTGGAGAATGGTCTCTAGCACCTTGGTGGAGAGACGGGAACGTCAGAGCTGTGCCCTATCAGGGGTCACAGCCAAAGCCTCCACAAATCTGGGTGGGGGTAAGATATAACACCCCCTGCTTGAGAGAGGAGATCCTTCCTCAGAGGAATATCTTAGGGAGGATGCTCGAGGAGGGCTCCCAGGTCTGCAAACCATGGTCTGCCTGGCCATCTTGGTGGACACCAGGAGTAAGGGAGAACCAGAGAGAAGTGGGCAACGTCTCTCGAGACATGAACTTTTGCAGAACTTTAGGGCTTTAGAGCTTTGCAGAATCTCTACCAAATATGCTTCACCACATGTGGATGGAGCCACCATTCCCAGGGTCTCAACCACTGTCTCGACAGGGTGTCTGCTGCTTCATTCAACTGGCCTGGGATTTAAGCTGGAGGGCGCGAGCGCAGACCCCCCTGATGGTTGATGTATGAGACCACAGAGGTGCTAGAAGCACAGCCAGCATCTCTAAGCAATTGATGTGCTACAGTAGATAGTCAAGTCAAGTCAAGTCAAGTTTATTTCTATAGCGCTTTTCACAACAGACATTGTCTCAAAGCAGCTTTACAGAAATCAACAATCAAGGTGAATGGTGTGCATTTGTCCCTGATGAGCAAGCCGTGGCGACAGTGGCAAGGAAAAACTCCCTTAGATGTTATGAGGAAGAAACCTTGAGAGGAACCAGACTCAAAAGGGGAACCCATCCTCATTTGGGTGACATCAAGAGTTTGATCATAAATCTTTCAACAATACAGAACACTGGAGAGAGAGAGAACTAACATGAGTACTGGAGTATAAGATTATAAGTAAATGTTCTTTCTACAGTCTTTGGTATAAAAGTAGGAGCTACTGAGCTCAACATTTGTGATTATCACAGATCCAGCAACAGCATCTCCATGCCAGAGCCTTTAAACACTCCAGGAGGTCCAATGCCACACATGTAGTGGGATCCAATTGGCACTCGTACGTCTGTAGATGGTTCGGGATGTTTGCAAGTTCGGCATCTACTTCTCCATGATCACCCATAGGTCCATAATCTTCACGAGGTGGGACGTGACTGCAGCTGGCCAAACCTCAGAAAGCCTCGGGATGGGGAGAGAAAGAGAAGCAGTGGAGAGGAATTAGCGTAGCTGCTGTTCATGATATTAACAGCACAAGTTGATAATGTGCATGTGATCAGATGTTCTGGAGCACAAGGTTATGATGTGATGTGTGTTATGTGTAGGCTTTGCTAAAAAGATACGTTTTTAATCTGCACTTAAACTGGGTGAGTGTGTCTGAGCCCCGAACACTGTCAGGAAGACTATTCCAGAGTTTGGGAGCTAAATGTGAGAATGATCTACTGCCTTTTGTGGACTTTGCTATTCTAGGAACTACTAGAAGCCCAGAGTTTTGAGATCTCAGGGAGCGTGACGGATTGTAGCGTGTTAAAAGACTGGATAGATACATGGGAGCCAAACCATTTAGTGCTTTATAAGTAAGAAGTAGTAGTTTGTAGTCTATTCGAAACTTAACAGGAAGCCAGTGTAGGGACGATAAGATTGGGGTTATATGATCGTATTTTCTTGACCTAGTAAGAACTCTTGCTGCCGCATTCTGAACTAACTGAAGCTTGTTTATTAATGATGCAGGACATCCACCTAGTAATGCATTACAGTAGTCTATTCTGGAGGTCATGAACGCATGGACGAGCTTCTCTGCATCGGATATAGATAACATATTTCTTAACTTAGAAATATTTCTAAGGTGAAAGAAGGCTGTTTTTGTAACTTGATTGATGTGATTTTTTAAAAGATAAGTTGCTGTCTAAAATAACTCCCAGGTCTTTTACCGTTGAGCTAGTAGTTACAGAACATCCGTCTAACTGCAAGCTGAGATGCTGGAGCTTCTGTGTACTAGTTTTTGGGCCGATGAGCAAAATCTCTGTTTTATCAGAATTTAATAGCAGAAAGTTATGGGTCATCCAATCTCTTATTTCTTTAACACACTCAGTTATGCGAGCTAATTGAGCTGTATCGCCTGGTTTAGATGAGATATATAGCTGAGTATCATCAGCATAACAATGGAAGCTAATTCCATGCCTTCTAATAATATTTCCTAACGGAAGCATGTATATTGTGAAGATAGGGCCCTTCTCATAGTCCTTGGGCAGGGAAGCCACTCATGACCACTTCCCACCCATGCCATCGTAAGCATTGCGCAACGAGCGTAGATCTAGAATAGGATGCAATCCACTGCCTTTTTGGGAACTATGAAGTACCAGCTGTAGAACCCGGACTCTCTGTCTGATGGAGGGACCACCTTGATGGCCTCCTTCCTCAGGACAGTGTGTACTTCTTGATCCAACACCAGAGCCTGCTCGGTCCCCACCAGAGTGGGATGAACCCCTACAAAGCGGTGTGGTTGAGACCCGAATTTAATCGAATAGCCTCATTCTACAGTGTGCAGGACCCACAGAGACACATCCGGCAGAGCTTCCCTCTTGCCTCTCTCTTCTCTTGAGACTGATGTCTGGTATGCCCTGTTGTGGCCCTAGGAACCTCAAAGAAGGCAGCAAGTTCTGAGCAAGTTCTGCTGGACCACTACGATACCGGGTGGAAACTGAGAAGGATGCTCGTTGGAGCTGGCTGTGCCCTGAAACACATTCCGTGGCAGGGTTAACGGACCAGGTCCCTGAGGGAGCCGGGACAGGGCGGGCACCAAGTAGTGTGGTGCAGCGTGCCCCCTTTATGGCCAAATCCCAAGAACGTTCTATGTCAAAACTTTTTGGTCAAAGCCTTCCAATTGAAAATTACAGTCCTCGGATCAGCCACTTCCTGGGGCTTCAACCCAGAGTGCCGTGCAGGATCCCTGACCGGGGGAGTGCATGATGCAATGCTTCATTTCTGAGGTTCCAGATGGGAGGTGCTGGGTTGAACTTGGGGTTGCGCCTGCTGAGCAGCCCCATGAGAGCTTCATGGAAGGTACCGCTGTAACGCTAACGCTTGTTTTTGCCCTCCTGAAACCTCTCAACCACTGCGTTAATGGAATTGCCGAAGAGGCCAATGGGCATAAGGGGGCATCCAGCAGTATGGCACTATCTTTGTCGGAAATGTCCAACAGGGTGTGCAATAAGTGTCTCTTGGTGGAGACTAGGGTTGCAAGGGCCTTTTGGTGGTCTTTTGGTGGCTCTTTAGTGGCTCTGAGTGCCAGATCCGCCTCCTGTCTGACCTTGTCCGTCAACCTGTCCATCCCCACTGCAAACAGGAAAGGGCTCAGAGCCGTTTCTTGATGCATGTCGTTCCTATTGCACACTTCACTGCTGTCACACTGTCCTCATACAAGTCCTGCACCACCCTCACATACTTCTCTGACACACCTGACTTCCTCATACAATACCACAACTCCTCTCTCCACCCTGTCATACACTTTCTCTAAATCCACAAACACACAATGCAGCTCCTTTTGACCTTCTCTATACTTCTCTTTCAATATTCTCAAAGCAAATATTGCATCTATAGTGCTCTTCCTCGGCATAAAACCATACTCTTCTCTCAGCCTGGCTTTCACTACTCTTTCCCATAACTTAATGGTGTGACTGATCAACTTTATTTCCCTGTAGTTACTGCAGGTATGCAGATCTCCCTTGTTCTTAAAAATCGGTACCAGCACACTCCTTCTCCATTTCTCAGGCATCCTCTCACCTTCCAAAATCTTGTTAAACTATCTGGTTAAAAACTCCACTTCTATGTCTCCTAAACATCTCCACGCTTCTACCATCTCTTTCTGTCATTTTCCTCATTCATCAGCTGCTCAAAATACTCCCTTCACCTTCTCAACACACTCTCCTCACTAGTCAACACATTTCCATCTCCATCCTTTATTGCTTTAACTTGCAGCACATCCTTCCCAGCTCGGTTCCTCTGCCTGGATAATCAGTACAAATCCTTTTCTCCTTCCTTAGTGTCCAACTTCTCATGCAGCTCCTCAGATGTCTTTGGCTTTCGCCACATCCCTCTTTACCTGCTGCCACATCTTCTTGTACTCCTGGCTACTTTTCTCATCACTCTGTCGATCCCAATCCTGTTTCACCAACATCTTTCCCCTTGTGCTCTCCTGCACTTCCGGAGAGCACAAGTCAGTTCACCACCATGTCTGCACTGTCAATTCACCACGATGTCTCTGTCTTTCTTTCTATTTAAAGATGTCATACCAAGTATCTTTCTAACTGTCTCCCTCATCACTTCTGCGGTAGTTGCCCAATCATCCAGCACCTCTTCACCACCACCGAGCCCCTGTCTGACCTCTTCCCTGAACCTCACACTACAGTCTTCCTGCTTCGGTTTCCACCATCTTATTCTTCTTTCAGTCCTCACTCTCCTCTTCTTCTTTTTCACGCCATTCTACAGATCACCATCCGATGCTGTCTAGCTACACTGTCCCCTGCCAACACCTTACAATCTCCTTCAGGTTGCATCTCCTACATAGAACATTGTCCACCTGTGTGCACCTTCCTCCACTCTTATACGTCACCCTATGATCCTCCTTCTTCTTAAAATAAGTGTTCACCACTGCCATTTCCATCCTTTTAGCATTTTCGCATCCTTCCACATTCCTCTCCTTAAGGCCATACCTACCCATCAACTCCTCATCTCCTCTGTCCCCTTCACCAACATGCACATTAAAGTCTGCCCCAATCACTAATCTTTCATTCCTAGGTTCACTCTCCACCACTTCATCTAACTCATATGCTCCACTCACTTGTGGAGCAAAGGCACTGATGACATTTATCATCACCACTTCAACTTCCAGCTTCACGTTCATCACGTTCAATCCATGGTGTGGATTTCTTTTTCCATCCACACCATGATAGAACAGTTTAAACACCTCCAATGTTCCTGGTCTTACTCCCTTTCCACTTGGTGGTCTGAACACACAACATATCTACCTTTCTCCTCTCCATCATATCAGCTCCCTCTCTCCCTTTACCAGTCATAATACCAGCATTTAAAGTGCCCACCCGAACCCCTACTCTCCTCCACTTCTCCTTTCCCTGTTGTCTCTGTAGATGTCTTCCTCCTCTCCTTCTCCTCCTTCGGCCAACAGTAGCCCATTTTCTACTGATACCCTGTTGGCTAACAATACCTGTGTTGGTAACTCGGGCCTCGACCGATCCGGTATAAAATTCTTGTTCATTATCCTCATATTTGATTTGGCACATGTTTTATGCTGAATGCCCTTCATAACGCAACCCTCCCAATTTATCCAGGCTTGGTATCGGCACTTCCACTGGCTTGTGCAACTCCAAGCTGGCTTATTTAGTAGAATCTACTGAATCCAATAATGTTTTTCTAGATATTTATTAGCCTCAGGTAAATTGTGCTATGTACTTTAAACCCATATAATTTTTTTTTATTAGCTTAACCTAATCCTGGCTGAGCCAATTAATTCTACTTTGCATCCTCAAGAAGCCAAATTCATGTAAGTAACAAATACATTTTTTAAACTCAAATTTGGTTAACTTAACTCTGCATTTTACAATCCTAATGCTGAATGTTATGATTTACAGGAGCATATTTAATCTGAGTGTGGGGAAAATGCTGTACAGTTTCCAAGAGGAAAACATTACACAATTAACCAACTTTATCAATCTTTTACATGCATATGGTATATTTATTTTAAACTTTATGAATGCATATGATTTGAATTACTGTGTATTTTACATATGAATTTGACCTGCAGTATTTGTATAATCTAGATCTTGTTTTTGTAGGTATGGCAGCAAACATCTCTGCAGCGAGCACTTCACCTCCATCTTTGTAAGTGCTTTTATTCTTAATGTAATTTCACTATGCATTGTGTCATTAAAAGTTACTGGCCCTAATTTATTACATTTGAGTGCAGATTTTGAAATGATGTAGAAACAAATTATTTCTGAGAAACAAAACTTGTGCATTAGGTTAAAATGAGCAAACTAATAATGTGCTGAAACTGTGATAAAACAACAGATATAGATCAACATATATACACTATAGATTTACATACAGTATATACATTGAACATCAATACTATACCCAATGTAATATCACAAGGTTCATGCTTGTCCTATTGTTTTTTTTATACTGAGATTATTTATTGCTCTTATTTGCACTACTTTGCTCATGTAATAATTCATGAATTATTTGTTTCTTAAGTAAAATTTTTACATTTTCAGTTTGTTACAATATTATACTCAGGTTTACTCACACAATTCAAGCAGATATGAGTTTAATTGTTTAGAGAATCAAAACACATTAATAAAACATTCCAGTGAAATGTTAATGTGCACAGTTTTACAATTAGATTTGACCAGGTACATCTATAATGAGTAAAAGCTGTATATCCATATTTATTTTGACATACATTCTAAATAGTTGACTTTTAATTAGTAGTAGTATACTTATTATTCCTCATTCATGTGCACATGTTGTTGAGTCACCACATCTTACTCCTCTCCTGTTTCAGAATGGGAACTGTTTTGATTTATATCCGTCTTGTTTTTAAAAACTTGACCAATGTTCCGAGTCAGGCTGATGTTATTAAAGCTGCCAATGCTTTACTGGACTCAAGTGTCAGATTAGCACGAGATACTGAAACTGTAAAAGTGTTTAATCCTGTCAGCATACAGGATGTCACCTATCAGAGTAAGTTTCTCCTATCTGATTTATTTTAAATAATATTATGAATAAATAACATTACAAAATTTATAAGCCTCGCATTTTCATTCTAGAATTGGGCAATAACTCATACATTATCGGCTTTGGATTTGCAATTATGTATGTAAGCATTGCTTTGAACACTGATCTACGGAACGATACATATGATTTAATCCAAAATACAATCAATGGCCTGGTGAGTATGGCCTGCCTTGTACTCTAGCTTGCAAATAAAAAAAAATTATCTCAATGGTTACAGGTGTATCTAAACTTTACATTTTATATTCAGCTTAACAGAATTCTGAATTCCCCAAATTCTAAACCATTTATCTTCCCACGAGCAAACTATATGTAAGTTGGTACTCAAACCTTCTTTTGAATACATTTAATTTGAAATGTAATAATTTAAATATTTAATACATTTTGTCTTTTTCTTTTAGGGGTAATTCTACCATGATTGTAGCTGATTCAGAATATGTCTTTTCACAAGGTGGTTCAGATGGGCTGGGATTTGAACCAAGTGGATTTCTTGCTCAGATACTCATAGTTAGTGGCCTGAGTGACCCACCCTCTCCTACCTTAGCACCCACAACCATTGTGACTGAGTTTTTACCAATCTCAGTTGAGGGAGGGCTTCCAGAATGGGCACTGGCCATCATTATCCCCTGCACTGTAGCTATAATACTTATACCATGCTGGATATTAATCTGTGTAAGTCCAATGAAACCAATCAGAATTTAATTTATAAATAATCATTAATATGTATAAATAGTTTGTTTATAAATGTCAAAGATTTTTATTATGTACAATTATACATTAGATAAAATATGTAACAAAATTACAGCTTTATCACAAATCAAAACATTCTACTCAATGTCAGTTTCTTTTTTCTTCTTTTTTAATATCTTTCTCAGTGTCTGCTGTGTGGCTGTTGTGCTGCCTTAAGGAGACGTTACAGTCGAAGAAGGTCCTACAATGTACAGTACACAACACGGAATGGACTCTTTTAAAAGACAGACTAAAAGATGCCAGCCTGCACCCCAGCCCCCTGAAAAAAAGAGAAAAACACAAATTACTTATAGATCTAAAAACAAAAACATATAAAGAGTATAATTTATATATGTAACTGATTTATACTTTCCATTTTAATTGATTATTTCTACAAAATCAGTACATTTTGCAAATCTTTGTAAACACATATAATATGAAAACCTATTTTTCTAGGCACTTGTGACAATAATTAAAAATTACATTCAAGGCCCTATGCAAAATTTCATTTGAGGCCCCTTACAAACACACACACACACACACACACACACACACACACACACACAAAATCACACACCCTGGCCTTCTTTCTTCCACAAACAAATAAAAAACACTTAAAACAAATATAATTTCTAAACTTTTTATTTATACAAAATGTTATTAGTACTTTTATATATTTATTTAGATTTGCATATAAATTTAACTTTGACTAAGGTCAGTACTAACAAAGAAAAATAGAAAATATCAACTGGTCAACTGGACCAGCTCTTCTTCTTTTTGCTGTTTCATTTACAAATGTTTACTTTTTTTGTATTTTAAAAGTCAGCTGGTAAGCCAATCTCACTGTAAGGAGGCAATAAACTTAACCAGGCACTTCCTGTAGCTGTGAAAAAGACCTGCACATCTTTCTGGAATTTTAGCCCATTCTCCTGGCAAATCTTCGATCAGATCTATCATATTATTTGGATGTAAAATGTGTATGGCTCTCTTGATTTGAACAAACATCTAAAACATTTGAATCTGCTTTGTAAAATGTAGGTGATATTGAGCCCTACTAGTTGTTTTAATTGTCTAGGTGACTGTTGAGAGGCAGCAGAGTGTTGAATAATCTTATTTCCTGGATATGAAAATGCAGTGTTTCACCAGACATAAGATGACTGAAGAATAAGCAGACCATGAGCAAGGATAGGTTCAAGAAGATCAAGTCAAGTCAAGAAGCTTTTATTGTCATTTCAACCACATATAGCTGACAGTACACAGTAAAATTAGATGTTTCTCCAGGACCCTGGTGTTACATAAATAACAGAGCTACATCACACAACATAGATCTGCATCTAGAACACATAGTTAAATACTAAAGTAAGTGTTCATGCCACATAAAGTACATTGTGTGCAACCAAATGCAAACAATGCAAACAAAAAACAGTGCAGACAGACAACACAAGACAGTGTGGGACAAATACACAAAACACAACAACATCAGCATTAAACCTACTGTTTCAAGTACACACACCAGTCACCTTAATTTTTTTATTCTGTAAAGCTGCTTTGTGACAATATCCATTGTGAAAAGCATGATAGAAATAATCTTGACTTCAATTGACTTGACTTATACATGTGCAAAAGAGAACTGTATACAGGGGTGTAATTGTAATAAACACAAAATGTAAACACAAAAGGTTGTGAAAAAAAAGCAACAGCATCAGTCAAGTAGATATACAAATTGGTAAACATGTATAAACAGTTTTATAATTATAAAAAAAAAACTATACTGTAAAATGGGTGGTGCTGAAGACATGGATGTGTGTGAACTGAAATGAGTATTAAGTGTGTGTTTGAGTTGAGATTAGTAGCAGCTCAGTAACACACAGTTGAGTAAGTGCTGTGCATGTGACTTTCAGTTCCAGTTCAGTTCTGTGTGTTGAGGATACTGATGGCTTGAGGGAAAAAACTATTGCACAGTCTGAAAATAAGGCCCGAATGCTTCAGAAACCCTTCCCTAATGGTAATATAGTGAATAGTGTGTGTGAGGGATGTGTGTGAGGGGGTGTGAGGAGAGTGTGTGTGAGGGGTGTGTGGGGTCATCCACAATGCTGTTGGCTTTGCGGATGCAGCTTGAGGTTTAAATGTCCATGATAAAGGGGAGAGAGACTCCGATGATCTTCTTGGCCTCACTATCCTCTGTAGGTTCTTGTGATCCGAGACGGTGCAGTTCACATACCAGGCAATGATGCAGCTGTTTAAGATGCTCTCAACAGTCCCTCTGTAGAATGGCTCCAGATGGGGGTAGGGAGATTCAATTCATTTAATTTTTATTTGTATTTAATTTGTATTATTTAACAATAAACATTGTCTCAAAGCAGCTTTACACAGATAATGTGGTGATTAAAATTAATAAGTAACAGTGGTCACTGGGACCTCAGGAGCATGTTTAAGAGAGAGAGAGAGAGAGAGAGAGAGAGAGAGAGAGAGAGAAGAGGGGTGACAGGGACAGAAGGATATTGATTATTATGTGTCCTTACTGTTGTATGAAAGTTAAGGACACTGCAGTTGGGACTCCGGCAAGATTTGCTATGGCAACAGAACTACAAGGGAGAACCAGAAGTTAACACAGACATGAGGATCTCTGGGATAAGAGACAACCCACCACACCACCATCAACAAACCTGAGTGAACGTGTGAGAGTAAGGAAACGACATCATACAAATATCCCAGTTCAGCAAACACTCCATATCCATGATTCCTCCAGATCTGCTCCTTTACCTAAGAAACATCTACTGATAAAAGACTACTACTAAATAAATAAACCACTAAATAAATATGTTTTCAGCCTCGACTTGAACACTGAGACTGTGTCTGAGTCCCGAACACTGATTGGAAGGTTGTTCCATAACTGTGGGGTTTATAAGAGAAACATCTGCCCCCTGCTGTAGTCTTCATTATTTGAGGTACCAACAAATAGCCTGCACCTTTTGATCTAAATAGGCGTGGAGGATCAGATTGGTACAGAAGTTCACTTAGATACTGCGGCATGAGAGCGTTAAGTGCTTTAAAGGTCAGTAGTAGTATTTTATAATCAGTGTGAGATGTAATTTGGTTAGGGTTAGGGTTTGGATTTGCTGAAATGTACAGCTGTGTATCATCAGCATAGCAATGGAAGCGAATACCATGTTTATGAATAATTTCACCAAGAGGCAGCATATATAAAGAGAAAAGCAGAGGGCCTAAGACAGATCCTTGAGGAACACCAAACTTTACCTCAGAGAGTGTGGAGAACTCACCATTTACATCAACAAACTGATAGCGATCAGTCAAATAAGACCTGAGCCAAGAGAGAGCTGTTCCCTTTATTCCAACAACGTTCTCAAGTCTAGCAAGTAGTATAGTGTGATCAATGGTGTCAAAAGCTGCACTAAGGTCGAGCAAAACAAGTAAGGAGACAAAACCCTGATCAGAGACCAATAACAGGTCATTTACCACCTTAACTAGCGCTGTCTCTGTGATATGATTAGGCCGAAATCCTGACTGATACATTTCAAAAATGTTATTCATAAGTAGGTATGAGCAGAACTGCTGTGCTACAACCTTTTCCAGAATTTTGGATATAAAGGGGAGATTTGATATTGGTCTGTAGTTGGACAGCTGACATGGGTCAAGGTCAGGTTTCTTAATTAGGGGGAGGATAACTGCCAGTTTGAAAGATTTTGGTACATAACCAGTGTTAATGGAAGAGTTTATTATTTTTAAAACAGGTTCAATTACCTCTGGAGTTATCTGTTTAAAGAAACTTGTAGGCGAGGGCTCGAGAATGCAGGTTGATGATTTTGATGAGGAAATTAATGAAATTAAGTCATTCTCATGAATAGGAGTGAAGCTTTGTAATTGATTGTCTGCTATAATTACACTGCTGTCTACAGGGTTACTTGTAAAATAACTTGGATTTATATTAATTGTCTGGATTTTTTGCCTGATGTTTTCAATTTTATTATTAAAAAAAGTTCATGAAATCATTACTACCTATTGATGGTGTGCATGTGAGTGCAGTGCTTTTATTCCCTGTTCATTTTGCTGAATAAAAATCTAGCATAATGCTTGTTATTTTCTATGAGGGTGGAGAAATATGCTGATCAGCAGCACTAAGAGATTTTCTATAATTTAGGAGCCTCTCCTTCCATGCTATTTGAAATACTGTCAATTTTGTTTGACGCCATTTACGTTATAATTACCGAGTGGTCTGTTTTAAGGTGCGTGTATGATCATTATACCACTGTGCTAATTTTTTCTCCCTGATCATTTTGGTCTCAAGGGGAGCTCCATCATCTAGAGTGTAACGTAATGTTGATTCTAGGTATTCAGTGGCCCAGTCAAGCTCTGCGGGGTCAGACGGAGATCTATCTAATATCGTAATTTCTGGAAGATTGTTAATAAAACGCGCTGCTGTAGCTGACGTGAAAGTACGCTTAACACGATAACGTGGTGAGGTACAAATGCAATGACTGAGGCAGATTTTGAAAGAGATGAGATAATGGTCTGAAATAGCTTCAGACTGTGGAATTATGAAGTTTTTTATTTTTAATCCAAATGTTAACAACAAATTTGAGAGTGTCACCACTATGAGTGGGTCCTATAACATTCTGATTAATTCCAACTGAATCTAGAATGGACACAACTGCTGCTCTTAAGGAGTCTTCCTGATTATCAAAATGAATATTAAAGTCACCAATAATTAATGCTTTGTGTAAAGAAGTAGCTAAATTTGTGATGAAATCTGCAAATTCTATGAGAAAATCAGAGTAGGGCCCTGGGCGTCTATAAATATTAATTAGTGGAATTGACTGACTGGACCTGCTTTCGGACACTGAATATTTTATGCTGGTGTAAAGAACTTCAAATGTTTTACATTTGTGTTTAGTCTTTTGTGTGACGTTTAGATTATTATTATAAATAGCTGCGACTCCGCCTCCTCTGCCATTTAGACGGGGTTGGTGTATGTAACTATACCCAGGAGGACTCGCTTCATTTAATGCTAAATATTCATTCGGTTTAATCCATGTTTCTGTCAAACACATTACTTTAAACTCCTGGTCGGTAATAATTTCGTTTATAGTAAGCGCTTTTGACGTGAGAGATCTAATATTCAGCAATCCTATCTTTAGATCAGAGGTGCTGGCTGTGCGTTCAGTCCTATTTAATTTAATGTTAATCAGGTTACTAAAACAGACTTTCTGAGAATTCCTATATTTTGGTTTCGCTCGGGGGACAGACACAGTCTCAATTTGGTGGATCCTGAGTGACGACTCTGTGCAGCTAGCAGATGGTCGGTTTAGCCTGTCTGTCTGCTCCCTGGCCTTGGCTCTAGACAGTCACTTGTTAACTAGTGCTGTTCTGAGACTATGACCTATACTACAAGAAATGAGAGCAGCACCTTCCCGGGTGGGATGGATACCGTCCGCCCTAGCAGGCCAGCCTTGCCCTCAAAAATGCTCCAATTATTAATGAAGCCCACATTGTTTTTGGAGCACCACTCGGACATCCAGCAGTTTAGCGACCATAACCTGCTGTAGGCTACATCACCACGTTGCATTGGGATGGGGCCAGAGCATGTTACAGAGCATGTTACAGATCCAGCAACAGCTTCTCCATGCCAGAGCCTTTAAACACTCCAGGAGGTGTCCAATGTCATAACCCCACACATGTAGTTGGTTCCAATTGGCACTGGTACGTCTCTAGATGGTTCAGGATGTTTGCGAGTTCGGCATCTACTTCTTCAAAGGTCCATAATCTTCACGAGGTGGGACGTGACTGGAGCTGTCCAAACCTCAGGAAGCCTCGGGATGGGGAGAGAAAGAGAAGCAGTGGAGAGCAATTAGCGTAGCTGCTGTTCATGATATTAACAGCACAAGTTGATAATGTGCATGTGATCATATGTTCTGGAGCACAAGGTTATGATGTGAGACGTGTTATGTGTAGGCTTTGCTAAAAAGATATGTTTTTTATCTGCACTTAAACTGGGTGAGTGTGTCTGAGCCCCGAACACTGTCAGGAAGACTATTCCAAAGTTTAGGAGCTAAATGTGAAAATGCTCTACCGCCTTTAGTGGACTTTGCTATTCTAGGAACTACTAGAAGCCCAGAGTTTTGAGATCTCAGGGAGCGTGACGGACTGTAGCGTGTTAAAAGACTGGAGAGATACATGGAGATAAACCATTTAGTGCTTTATAAGTGAGTAGCAGTAGTTTGTAGTCTATTCGAAACTTAACAGGAAGCCAATGTAGGGACGATAAGATTGGGGTTATATGATCATATTTTCTTGACCTAGTAAGAACTCTTGCTCCCGCATTCTGAACTAACTGAAGCTTGTTTATTAATGATGCAGGACATCCACCTAGTAATGCATTACAATAGTCTATTCTGGAGGTCATGAACGCATGGACGAGCTTCTCTGCATCGGATATAGACAACATATTTCTTAGCTTAGAAATGTTTCTAAGGTGAAAGAAGGCTGTTTTTGTAACTTGGTTGATATGATTTTTAAAAGATAAGTTGCTGTCTAAAATAACTCCCAGGTCTTTTACTGTTGAACTAGTGGTTACAGAACATCCGTCTAAATGCAGGTTGAAATGCTGGAGCTTCTGTATACTAGTTTTTGGGCCGATGAGCAAAATCTCCGTCTTATCAGAATTTAAAAGTAGAAAGTTATGGGTCATCCAATCTCTTATTTCCTTAACACACTCAGTTATCCGAGTTAATTGAGCTGTATCGCTTGGTTTAGATGAGATATATAGCTGGGTATCATCAGCATAACAATGGAAGCTAATTCCATGCCTTCTAATAATATTTCCTAAGGGAAGCATGTATATTGTGAAGAGCAGGGGTCCTAGAACTGAACCTTGTGGCACGCCACAATTCACTAGCATTAGCCTGGATAGCTCTCCATTTAAATCTACGAAATGGTAACGATCGGACAGGTAGGATTTAAACCAGCTTAATGCCTGTCCCTGAATGCCGATGTAGTTCTGTAAGCGATCTAGGAGAAGATCATGATCTATAGTGTCGAACGCAGCACTAAGATCTAGTAAAACTAACAGCGAGATGAAGCCTTGGTCTGAAGCTAAAAACAGGTCATTAGTGATTTTAACTAGGGCAGTTTCTGTGCTATGATGGAGCCTAAAACCTGACTGAAATTCTTCAAAGATATTGTTCTCTTGCAAGTGGGAACAGAACTGGGCAGTGACAATCTTTTCTAAAATCTTAGAGAGAAATGGGAGATTTGAAAGTGGTCTGTAATTCGATAGCGTATTTGGATCCAGATTAGGTTTTTTAATGAGGGGCTTAATAACTGCTAGCTTGAGGGATTTAGGGACATGACCTAATGATAGTGAGGAGTTAATAATATTGAGAAGAGGCTCACCAGCTGTATATAACACTTCCTTCAGTAGATTTGTTGGAATGGGATCTAACTGACATGTTGTTGATTTAGCTTTGATAATAACATCATACAGCTAACCCAGCCATTATGGATGCACAAGCCAGTGCACTCTTAGTGCCGGTCCCAAGCCCGGGTAAATGGGGAGGGTTGCGTTAGGAAGGGCATCCAGCGTAAAACATGTGCCAAATCAAATATGCGGATCACAAATGAGAATTTCATACCGGATCGGTCGAGGCCCGGGTTAACAACGACCGCCACAGGTATCGTTAGCCGACAGGGTACCGGTGGAAATTGGGCTACTGTTGGTCGAAGGAGGAGAAGGAGAGGAGGAAGACGTCTACAGAGACGGCAGGGAAAGGAGCAGTGTAGGAGAGTGGAGGTTCGGGTTGGTACTTTAAATGTTGGCACTATGACGGGTAAAGGGAGAGAGGTAGCTAATATGATGGAGAGGAGAAAAGTAGATATGCTGTGTGTACAGGAGACCAAGTGGAAAGGGAGTAAGGCCAGGGGCATTGGAGGTGGATTTAAACTGTTTTATCATGGTGTGGATGGAAAGAGAAATGGTGTAGGGGTGATTCTGAAGGAAGAGTACAGTAAGAGTGTAGTGGAGGTGAAGAGAGTTTCTGATAGGGTGATGATCGTGAAGGTGGAAGTTGAAGGGATGATGATAAATGTCATCAGTGCCTATGCTCCACAAGTTGGCTGTGAGATGGAGGAGAAGGAAAGATTCTGGAGTGAATTAGATGAAGTGGTTGATGGTGTACCTAGGAAAGAACGATTGGTGATTGGGGCAGACTTTAATGGGCATGTAGGTGAAGGGAACAGAGGTGATGAGGAGGTGATGGGTAGGTATGGTTTTAAGGAGAGGAATGTGGAAGGGCAGATGGTGGTGGATTTTGCTAAAAGGATGGAAATGGCAGTGGTGAACACTTATTTTAAGAAGAAGGAGGATCATAGGGTGACGTATAAGAGTGGAGGAAGGTGCACACAGGTGGACTATGTGCTATGCAGGAGATGCAACCTAAAGGAGATTGGAGACTGTAAGGTGTTGGCAGGGGACAGTGTAGCTAGACAGCATCGGATGGTGGTCTGTAGGATGGTTTTGGAGGCGAAGAAGAAGAGGAGGAGAGTGAGGACTGAAAGAAGAATAAGATGGTGGAAACTGAAGGAGGAAGAGTGTAGTGTGAGGTTCAGGGAAGAGGTCAGACAGAGGCTCAGTGGTGTTAAGGAGGTGTTGGATGTTTGGGCAACTACTGCAGGAGTGATGAGGGAGGCAGCTAGAAAAGTATTTGGTGTAACATCTGGAAATAGAAAGCAAGACAAGGAGACGTGGTGGTGGAATGAGGAAGTGCAGGAGAGCATAAGGAGAAAGAGGTTGGCAAAACAGAAGTGGGATAGACAGAGTGATGAGAAAAGTAGGCAGGAGTACAAGGAGATGCGGCAGCAGGTTAAGAGGGATGTGGCGAAAGCCAAGGAAAAGGCATATGAGGAGCTGTATGAGAGGTTGGACACTAAGGAAGGAGAAAAGGATTTGTACCGATTGGCCAGGCAGAGGGACCGAGCTGGGAAGGATGTACTGCAAGTTAGAGCAATAAAGGATGGAGAGGGAAATGTGTTGACTAGTGAGGAGAGTGTGTTGAGAAGGTGGAGGGAGTATTTTGAGCAGCTGATGAATGAGGAAAATCAGAGAGAGAGAAGGTTGGATGATGTGGAGTTGGTGAAGCAGGAAGTGGATAGGATTAGTAAGGAGGAAGTGAGAGCAGCGATTAAGAGGATGAAGAGTGGAAAGTCGGTTGGACCAGATGACATACTGGTAGAAGCGTGGAGATGTTTAGGAGAGATGGCAGTGGAGTTTTTGACCAGATTGTTTAACAGGATTTTGGAAGGTGAGAAGATGCCTGAGGAATGGAGAAGAAGTGTGCTGGTACCGATCTTTAAGCATAAAGGAGATGTGCAGTCTTGCAGTAACTACAGGGGAATTAAGTTGATCAGCCACACCATGAAGTTATGGGAAAGAGTAGTGGAAGCCAGGCTGAGAGAAGAGGTGACCATCTGTGAGCAACAGTATGGTTTCATGCCGAGGAAGAGCACCACAGATGCCTTATTTGCTTTAAGAATGTTGATGGAGAAGTATAGAGAAGGACAGAAGGAATTGCATTGTGTATTTGTGGATTTAGAGAAGGCGTACGACAGAGTGCCAAGAGAGGAGTTGTGGTATTGTATGAGGAAGTCAGGTGTGTCAGAAGTATGTAAGGGTGGTGCAGGACATGTATGAGGACAGTGTGACGGCAGTGAAGTGTGCAGTAGGAACGACAGACTGGTTCAGGGTGAAGGTTGGACTGCATCAAGGATCGGCCCTGAGCCCTTTCCTGTTTGCAGTGGTGATGGACAGGTTGACGGACGAGGTCAGACAGGAGTCTCCCTGGACTATGATGTTTGCGGATGATATTGTGATTTGTTGTGAGAGTAGGGAGCAGGTTGAGAAGAGCCTGGAGAGGTGGAGATATGCGCTGGAGAGAAGGGGAATGAAACTCAGTAGGAGTAAGACAGAATACATGTGTGTGAATGAGAGGGAGGGCAGTGGAGTTGTGCGGTTGCAGGGAGAAGAGCTGGAGAAGGTGGAGGAATTCAGGTACCTGGGGTCAACAGTGCAAAGTAATGGTGAGTGTGTTAGAGAATTGAAGAAAAGAGTGCAGGCAGGGTGGAGTGGGTGGAGAAGAGTGACAGGAGTGATTTGTGATAGAAGAGTATCTGCAAGAATGAAAGGGAAAGTTTATAGGTCTGTGGTGAGACCTGCGATGTTGTATGGATTAGAGACAGTGGCATTGAGTAAAAGACAGGAGGTGGAGCTGGAGGTAGCAGAGCTGAAGATGTTGAGGTTTTCGTTGGGAGTGACGAGGATGGATAAGATTAGAAATGAGTTTATTAGAGGGACAGCGCATGTAGGATGTTTTGGTGACAGAGGCGAGATTGAGATGGTTTGGACAGAAGAGCTATCAAGAGAGTGCGGTTGATCTAAACAATGTTCAGACGGTTATTACGGCATCTATTAAATAATAATAAAAAGGAAATCAGTTTGAAACGTTTATCAAGTGCAGAGGAGGGACATGGATTATATTGGTAGAAGAATGCTGAGGATGGAGCCACCAGGTAGGAGGAAAAGAGGAAGGCCAAGGAGGAGGTTTATGGATGTGGTGAGGGAAGACATGCAGGTAGTTGGTGTAAAAGAGGCAGATGTAGAGGACAGGGTGGTATGGAGACAGATGATCCGCTGTGGCGACCCCTAATGGGAGCAGCCGAAAGAAGAAGAAGAAGAATAACATCATACAGCTCTTCCTGGAGTTGAAGGTGAGACTGTGTCAGGAGATGGTCTCAGAGGTTGAACTGAATTGTTTTTCTAATGTTATCTATTTTTTCAGTGAAGAAATTCATTGAAAGTCCTCACTACTAAACTGTGATGGAACACATTTTTCAGATCCCTGATTTGTAGTTAACCTGTTAGCCTTCGACACAGATTTTGGGACTCACAGCTGAAATGCCCTACCTAAATTTAAATGTTAACAGTTCCCGATAAAAGTGGGCTTCATACACAATTTAAATATCTCTAAAAAGAAGACACTTTGAGCTTTACTGTCCATTATTCACTGTTGATATTGTTCAAAAAAATAAAAAGTTATAGATGATTAAGTACTGTAGAAAAAAAAATGTCCTTAAATAAAATATTTTTCCTTCATATATAAATACATGAAATCTGTCCTATAGCAATCCATAAAAGTAATGGGTTGAAAGCCACATGTCTCATGAGTTTATATTTTAAATTGAATGAAGATATCATAAAAAATGAGATTCCTACGAACATTTATCTGAGACTGTGTCTGATCCTTTTCTCCCTCCCCCTGTTTGAGATACACCTGCTAACTCAGGTGATCATTCATACTCTATTCATACAGTCTGCATATTAATGAATGGCTGACCATTAAAGGCTTTTGTTATACATGTTTGGGGCTATTGATATTGATTTGGCATTCATATTGATGGCCAGGTAGCCAGACAAGCTATT
Organism: Silurus glanis; assembly: GCA_014706435.1. Taxonomy (NCBI): domain Eukaryota; kingdom Metazoa; phylum Chordata; class Actinopteri; order Siluriformes; family Siluridae; genus Silurus; species Silurus glanis. The sequence goes on from JAAIIK010021804.1 coordinate 24,696, forward strand.
GTTCTACAGTCATGACCATTCATATTGATGTCTGGCCATTCCAATCTCAATAATACACACACACACACACACACACACACACACACACACACACACACACA
>JAAIIK010021805.1:0-26016 GCA_014706435.1 Silurus glanis
CACACACACACACACACACACACACACACACACACACACACACACACTTACTTTTCAAGCATTTCTCTTATAAAAACAAACAGGCAATAAAACCATTAAAATCGTATAAAACTATAAAGGGAGATATATTGTAACTTACAGATGTAAAATCGCATCTCCATGTAGATCTCCATGTCTCTGTTGTTACTCCGCCCCCAAAAATATTTTCCATATCGCTGCTTTTTGTGCAAATCTCAGATAAAACAACTTATTTGATTGTCCATTTTTTTTCATTGTTTTCTTTTTTTTGTAAACAAAGTCCAGTTAGCAAGAGCTATAAACAGCTGTTTCTGTTGACCTGAGAGCTGCATCACTTCCTGGTTCGTCACTACGCACGTGCTGCTTCGACCACTAAGAGTTTATAAAGAGTAATAAAACTAAGCCTCACACACGTGGGGAATAAAATCCTCCCATATATCGTTAGAACCCTGCACTTATTGGCTACATTGTCCATCAGTCATTTTGTTTCCATAATGCTTCTGGCTGGAAGGTTTGAAATGAGAGGCGGCGCATAAAAAAACATGGCGACACCTGCAGAGAGAGTAGAGACTCCACCCAAGATTTATACTCTTTTACTTTTTTATTATCTTTTTTTTTTTTTTTTTTGTGGTCTCAACCGTTTTGTACCACTATATTCTACCAGCCATATTTGTTTTTTTACCAGCAAGATGTCATTTTTTATGTGAAGGTTATATATAAAGGAGGAAATATATAAACACAAACACCAGCCGAAGTTCTGTGACGTAAACAAAGGAATAAACATCTAAATTACAACACTATTGTTTGTTTGGAGCAGAAATGCTATATGGCATGTTGTTCACTGGACCCTTATCTATATGGCCACTTTGGCAGGGAGTTGAACAGCTTTTAAAAGTCGCCTATGAGATTAAAATGTGCTATGGGCTTTCCATCAGCTGTTTTAAAGTCTCTTTGCTTCCATGTTTCAGCAAAATCATGCACAACACCATAAGCATACTTAGAATCAGTGTATATAATCACTACTTTACCTTCAGACAAGTGACATGCTCTTATAAGTGCGACCAACTCTGCAGCTTATGCTGATGTGTATGGTAATGATTTAGCTTCAACTGTTACATCAGGTAATCTTACAACCGCATATCCACATAAATACACACTAGAAAGTTTTGAACATGAACCATCTACATATAAGCAATCCCCCTCTTCCAGGGCCGTATCTAAAAGATCGGGCCTACAAGAGGTCTTTCGCTCAATTTGTTTAAGGCAATCATGTGCGTAGTCAAAACCATCTACGTCAATATCGTCCAGCAGATCACGCAGCGCTACTACGGCTGAATGCGGCTGAGAAGAGGCTTAATAGTTAAGTTTTCCGTTGCCAAGAGTGTGGTTTCATAACTAGATCTACGTTGTGCTGTCATATGTTGTTTGTTGAGGTTGTATAAAATAGCTGTTACCTGATTTGAGGTGTACAGTATCAAAGGATGTGACAGCACCGTTTTCTCAGCATCCCGGACCATCAGAGCCGCAGCAGCCACTGCACGCAAGCACGAGGGAAACCCTTGTGCTATATTGTCTAAAGATTTGGAAAGATACGCAACAGGGCGATATCTGTCACCGTGTTCCTGGGCTAGGATCCCCGCAGCCGTACCTCCACATTCATGTACATAAAGGTGAAAAGGTTTAGTATAATTCGGAAGACCTAGAGCTGGAGCAGACTGTATAGCCTTCTTGAGGGCAGCAAAACTGTCAGTCATTTCATGAGTCCACAGAATGAGATGTGATGGAGGAGCTTTGTGATCAATAGCACTACGCAAAACTTTCTGTGCGCAGTCAGGGATCCATGCTCGGCAGTAGTTCACCAGTCCCAAGAAGCTCTGTATCTGTTTCACAGTCAGAGGTCTTGAAAACCTAGTCACAAGCTGTACTCGGTCCTGTGACAAGGATGTCATCTGCGTATTGAAGAATGCAGGTTGTTTTCGACAAGTGTATATCAGCCAAAGTTCAGTGCACTACAGCGGAGAATACGGCTGGCGAGTCAACAAAGCCTTGAGGAAGACGTGTCCAGGTGAATTGACGTCTACTATAGGTAAAAGCGAGAAGCGTCTGCGTCTCTGAGGCCAAAGGGACACTGAAAAAGCAGAACAAAGATCAATCACAGTAAAAAATCCGTGAGTCGCTTGTATAGAGTTAACAATGGTAGCTACATCGGGCACCAAAGGAGCTAACGGAATAACTAATTTATTAATCTCACGTAAATCTTGTGTTAGCCTCCAGCATTTTTTATCTGCCTTTAAGACGGGATTAATCGGTGTGTTATACGGTGAATGTGTCTCGATCAAAACACCTTGTGACAATAAATTGTCAATAACTGGAGCAATGCCAACATTCTTCTTTTTCGACAATGGATATTGTTTAACAAAATCGGATGGTGTGTTTTCATGAGTGCATGATACGGTTTTACCTGGATTAAACCTGCCTCATCTTTGTGAGAGGCCCATAATTTAGGGTTAACTTCACCTAAATTTGGTTCATCAGGCACGACTTCTGTACTACCCTGAAAGAAATCTTCCGGATGTGGCTGTGGCTCAGTTAAGAGCATAAGGACAGAAGGAAAGACAGTGAGACATTGGTTTCAAAAAACAGAATTTCCATTCCCATTTTGTGCATCATATCTCTTCCTAAAAGGTTTAAAGGTGAGTTTGCAATTATTGTAAAGCTATGATAAAAATTTGTACCAGTCGGTGTCACCACAGGCAAAAGGTGAGTTACAGGACATGAAATTGGAATTAGTCCAAAAACCAGCACAATTCCTTTACATAAAATCTTTGGGATTTTCTTCCGGCAGTAAGCGAGAAATGTTATGACCCATCATCTTCTACATAGAACAAAGAACAGACACACAACACTTAATACACAGACAATACACACAACACATAACATTCAGACAATACAGCTGCGCAGGCACCAGGGAGATCGCAGTCTTCAGACAAAAAGGTAATCCAGTCTCTCCAATTGGATCACAAATTTTGCAAGTTATGAGAAAAAAATAGATTTTAAAGCCAAAACAAGATTGAAGTCTTTTGAAAAATTTTAAAGTCTTTTCAAAATGTCTGTTTTTCTTTAGTTCCTTTTCTCTTTTCTCACTTTTTTTTTTTTTTTTTTTTTTTTAAAACAATTAATTTTTCATTTATCTATTTTTTTTTTCGGGCATATAAAAATTATCGTGGATTCTTTTGGATACTTCAGACAATATCAACTATATTAGACAGACCGTAAAAAACGTCTTCTAATCTTGCATCTTACATCTAAGGTGAGGAAAACCAATGTCGCGACGAAATCATTCCACCAAAGGAAATTATCATTAAGTCGACAATTAATGCATAACCAAGACACGAACACACATTTGCAGCCCTATTGGCTGGCAAACGGGACAATCCCTGCAAACAAGGGAATACATTAAATTCTCCTTGATGCATGATCTCCCTCTGGAAATTGTCGGAAAGTATCCCACTTCTGACACCAAAACTGTTAGATTTTTATCATGCCCAAACGAAACTTAATTCTTGGAGAAGTTTTCCATACGACCTGTGATATCCCGTAATGCCTTTCTGAATTCAGGGAAGAATCACACAGCACACAGAAGGTAGCAATGTTCCTCTTCGTTTACTGCAGGCAGCAGACACGTTTTTATACACACAGGATGATACAGTCCACACACACACGAACACGCACACACATTGGGTAGAAAGGCTGACCTAAAGTCGTTTTCCTGTTTAGACAAGAGGATATACCAGCCCGAGATTTGTGAGCCCAGATAAGACTCTCTGTTTACCTTACATACTAACATCGTAAATATCCTATAGACACTGAACGGACAAAGGAATGTGTGTGAGATAGTGTGAAAACAGATTTAACACTAACATAAGTCTAGTGTGTGGTTAAAACGGTGAGTTGGTCTGGTCACGTTTTGTTTAACCCCAAAAGAGTTTAATAAGTCGACAAATGATAATCCTAGAGCATCGTTTGCATCATCTACATGAATATTAAAATCTCCTACAAGCAGCACTTTATCAAAATTGATCAAGAGGTCTGAAAGAAAACAAGCAAACTCTTGAAGAAAATCAGCGTAGGGCCCTGGGGGTCTGTACACGGTGACCAGAGCGAATTTTCTATGCATGTCTGAAAGTACAATTTTAAGAACGAGCACTTCAAATGATTTAAAACTGAATCCTAATCTCTGACTTACATTAAGAGAGGCACTATAAATGGTTCCTACACCACCCCCACGACCAGTCTGATGGGGCTCATGCTTATAAACATATCCTGACGGTGTAGACTCGTTTAGACCGATATAATCACCTGGTTTAATCCAGGTCTCAGTGAGACAGAGTGCATCGAGATTATTATCTGTGATCATCTCATTTACAATCAGTGCTTTGGGTGCAAGTGATCTAATGTTTAAAAGACCAAACTTTAGAACTTTGTTGTGTTTGTTTATCTGGCATTTTTCAGTTTTAACTGTAATAAGATTATTTCTGGATCTTGTGTAATTAATTCTTGGTTTTGCTACACGAGGAATAGATACGGTTTCTATAAACTGGGCTGTGTGCTCACTTGTAACTATTTGATCTGTTGTATGCGTGTTCTCATAGTTGAAGATTTCCTGATGTCTTACCAGTCAGATGGTGTGAAGTATCCTAGAGATGTTATCTGATAGCACTGCCGCTCCAACTCTGCTGGGGTGCAGGCCATCAGGGCGGAAGAACCTAGGACGCTCCCAGAAACAGTTCCAGTTATTAACAAAGAGAAGTTTGTGCCCTCGACACCATGACTGTACTACTAAACTTCTCAGCCCCTCGCCGGTAAGTGGGAAGAGGTCCTGACACTATGATCCTCGTTGTGGGTGATGTGCTGTACACCGTCTCCACCAGGATCCTGAAGTCCCTCTTTAAGATCTCTGTTTGCCTCAGCCTGGTGTCGTTCATTCCGGCATGGAGAACAACTGCTCCGAAGTTCTCGTTCAGGATCGCGGGTACCTGCGCTGCGACATGGAGAACACGAGCACCAGGAAAACAGCGAGTGTGCACCTTACCTTTAGCTCCGGTAGCGCGGACATGCCGGACGATGGAATCTCCAAGAATCATGGTATCGCGTTCCGTCTCGCGGAGAGGGACGAAGCGGTTCTCGGTCGAGATCTCGAAGGCCGGTGGTGGCGGGGGAGACGTCCTCGACCGGGGCTTGGCTCACGGCTTCCGCTGCTGCCGCATCCAAGGTCCGTGCTGCACCGGTGCCGGAGTGAACGATACCTGGGCGGGCCGCGTTGTAGGTGCGCTGGGCCTGGGCAGAGAAGCATGCGGAGTTGAGGTGCTGGGAGTGTTAGGGAGCGTGAGGGAGCCGTAGGCACCTTAGGCACATACCCAGGTTTAGGGTAGAGATAGGCACTGGCCATGCCAGGGGTAAACTCCAGGAGAGACGGGGCCACGGAAAGGACCCTCTTAAGGGAGGATACTGCCAGAAGAAAGGCGTTTTGTACTGACAGGTGTGTGCTTTAGCTCTATCTTGATTCTACTCTCTTCTGGTAAGGTAGGATTCTAACTTTGTATATCTATTTAACTCAGTTGATTCTAGAGTGTTGGTCTGTGCTTGTTAGTTCTGTCAGGTGATTAATAAGGGGTAGTTTCAGTCACACTTGAGGTGTGAATTTTGGGCAGGGCTTACTTATAATGAAGGTGCTCTGCTACTGTAGCGGTTGTAGGTAGCCCCCCTAAGGCCAGTAACGCTTAGTATTAATTTCAAATTTCTTATTTTTACTTACTACAGGTAGTCGTCGACTTACAACCTATGCAACTTAAGACCATTCGACTTTACGACCACAATCGCTAGCCGCGGCGTACGTTATTTTTTTTTTACCAGCTTCCGGCATAATTTCACAGTACTGTACATATAGCCTACTCTACTTATGACCAAATCGTGTTACGAGTGTCGTACGTCGCGGCTAGTGGCGTAGCAGCTTCCGGCATCATTTTACAGTACTGTACATATAGCCTACTCTACTTACGACCAAATCGTGTTACGACCGATTTGTCGGTCCCAATTGTGGTCGTAAGTCGACGACTACCTGTATTACAATCTCTCATACTTATTATAGAACATTTTATTATACTGTTCCTATGATCCTAACCAGTCTGGGTTCAAAGCGGCACATTCCACAGAGACGGCCCTTTTGGCTGTTTCTGAGAAACTGCATGCTGCTCGGTCAGCCAAGCTGTCAGCTGTACTTATCTTCCTGGACCTTTCAGCAGCATTTGACACAGTCAACCACAAGACACCTTTGTCAACCCTCAAGAGCCTCGGTATCCGCAGAACAGCATGGGAATGGTTTGCTTCCTACCTGGAAGGTCGCTCATACCAGGTAACATGGAGGGGATCCACATCTGCCCCGTGCAGACTCACCACTGGTGTCCCACAAGGCTCGGTACTTGGTCCCCTCCTTTTCTCTTTTTATACCCACTCCATTGGTGAAGTCATATCCTCACATGGGTTTTCTTATCACTGCTATGCAGATGACACTCAACTAATCTTTTCTTTCCCTCCATCAGATACCACAGCTTCCACTCAGATCTCAGCATGCTTGACAGACATACAGTGCCTTGCGAAAGTATTCGGCCCCCTTGAACTTTGCGACCTTTTGCCACATTTCAGGCTTCAAACATAAAGATATAAAACTGTAATTTTTTGTGAAGAATCAACAACAAGTGGGACACAATCATGAAGTGGAACGAAATTTATTGGATATCTCAAACTTTTTTAACAAATAAAAAACTGAAAAATTGGCCGTGCAAAATTATTCAGCCCCTTTACTTTCAGTGCAGCAAACTCTCTCCAGAAGTTCAGTGAGGATCTCTGAATGATCCAATGTTGACCTAAATGACTAATGATGATAGATAGAATCCACCTGTGTGTAATCAAGTCTCCATATAAATGCACCTGCACTGTGATAGTCTCAGAGGTCCGTTTAAAGCGCAGAGAGCATCATGAAGAACAAGGAACACATCAGGCAGGTCCGAGATACTGTTGTGGAGAAGTTTAAAGTCGGATTTGGATACAAAAAGATTTCCCAAGCTTTAAACATCCCAAGGAGCACTGTGCAAGCGATAATATTGAAATGGAAGGAGTATCAGACCACTGCAAATCTACCAAGACCTGGCCGTCCCTTTAAACTTTCAGCTCATACAAGGAGAAGACTGATCAGAGATGCAGCCAAGAGGCCCATGATCACTCTGGATGAACTGCAGAGATCTACAGCTGAGGTGGGAGACTCTGTCCATAGGACAACAATCAGTCGTATACTGCACAAATCTGGCCTTTATGGAAGAGTGGCAAGAAGAAAGCCATTACTTAAAGATATCCATAAAAAGTGTCGTTTAAAGTTTGCCACAAGCCACCTGGGAGACACACCAAACATGTGGAAGAAGGTGCTCTGGTCAGATGAAACCAAAATCGAACTTTTTGGCAACAATGCAAAACGTTATGTTTGGCATAAAAGCAACACAGCTCATCACCCTGAACACACCATCCCCACTGTCAAACATGGTGGTGGCAGCATCATGGTTTGGGCCTGCTTTTCTTCAGCAGGGACAGGGAAGATGGATAAAATTGATGGGAAGATGGATGGAGCCAAATACAGGACCATTCTGGAAGAAAACCTGATGGGAGTCTGCAAAAGACCTGAGACTGGGACGGAGATTTGTCTTCCAACAAGACAATGATCCAAAACATAAAGCAAAATCTACAATGGAATGGTTCACAAATAAACATATCCAGGTGTTAGAATGGCCAAGTCAAAGTCCAGACCTGAATCCAATCGAGAATCTGTGGAAAGAACTGAAAACTGCTGTTCACAAATGCTCTCCATCCAACCTCATTGAGCTCGAGCTGTTTTGCAAGGAGGAATGGGTAAAGATTTCAGTCTCTCGATGTGCAAAACTGATAGAGACATACCCCAAGCGACTTACAGCTGTAATTGCAGCAAAAGGTGGCGCTACAAAGTATTAACTTAAGGGGGCTGAATAATTTTGCACGCCCAATTTTTCAGTTTTTTATTTGTTAAAAAAGTTTGAAATATCCAATAAATTTCGTTCCACTTCATGATTGTGTCCCACTTGTTGTTGATTCTTCACAAAAAATTACAGTTTTATATCTTTATGTTTGAAGCCTGAAATGTGGCAAAAGGTCGCAAAGTTCAAGGGGGCCGAGTACTTTCGCAAGGCACTGTATCCTCATGGATGAGTGCTCACCAACTAAAACTCCACCCCAGCAAAACAGAACTGCTGGTCATCCCAGGTAATTCATCTCCAGGTCAAGATCTCCAAATAACACTTCATGACTCCCTGCTCTCCCCTTCAGCCACTGCTCGTAACCTTGGGGTAATTATGGACAATGATCTGCCCTTCTTCCCACATGTCGCTAATGTGGCTCGTTCTTGTTGATTTCTTCTCTACAATATCCGAAGGATTCGACCATTTCTGTCCACACAGGCTGCCCAGGTGCTTGTTCAGTCTCTTGTCATTTCAAGGCTCGACTACTGCAACTCTCTGCTGGCAGGTCTTCCCCTGAATGCTATTCGTCCACTGCAAATGATCCAAAACACAGCTGCACGACTTGTGTTCAATCTTCCCAAGTTCTCCCACACCACCCCACTACTGCGCTCCCTTCACTGGCTTCCAATAGCTGCACGTATCAGATTCAAAACACTGATGCTTGCCTACAAGGCCAAAAATGGACCAGCGCCATCTTACCTCAGAGACCTCATCACATCTCGCATTGCACCACGCTGTCTGAGATCCTCCAGCACTGCTTGATTGGTACCACCTTCTCTCAGAATGAGAGGTAAGTATACTTCAAGGCTCTTCTCTGTTCTGGCACCAAGGTGTCCATACCCCCTAGATGTCCATACAGCGGAGTCCCTGACTATCTTCAAGCGACGATTGAAGACCTACCTCTTCCTGAAACACCTAAATTAGCACTTTCCAAGTTTGCTTTGTAGAATTCAAGAGTTATATTTATATTAAGTTTATAATCTGGCATACCAGTGTAGATTTATTCATTGTTAGAGACTCAAAGCACTTTTGTACGTCACTCTGGATAAGGGCGTCTGCTAAATGGCGCAAATGTAAATGTAAATGTAATGTACCGAAGGACCACCTCGGCCAAAGGCTCAAAGGGGGGCTCAGATAGAGCCACCAACACAACGGCCAAATCCCACACAGGCACTCTGGGTCATATCCCGGGCCTCCAGGTGCCGCGTAGGAAACGTGTCACAAGAGGGTGTTTCCCCAGCGACTGCCCCGCAGGCAGGGCACAATAAGCATGTAAACCTTCAGGGTAGATGGAGCCAACCCTGTGGCAAACGTGCTTCTTCCTGGCAGATTCTCTCCAGAACTCCTGGGTGCAGCGTGATAGGGGGAGAGGCGTACAGACATAGACTCTGCGTGGCGTCCAGCCTGGGTGAGAGAGAGAGAAACAGAGGGGACAGTGCAAAGTCTCCCGTGTCGCAAACAGATCCACCTGGGCTCTGTAATATCTCTGCCATATCTGGTCCACCACCTCGGGTGGAGCCTCCATTCCCCGGGCCTCGGCCCTTGCCTCGAAAAGGCGTCTGCTCTCCAAAATAGATGGCCCGGGATATAAACTGCTCTCAGCGAGTTTTCCATGGGACCACAGGAGGATCTGCCATGCCAGCCTGTGCGAGATCGGAGACCCCCTGGTGGTTGATATACGAGACCACCGACGTTTTGTCTGTACGGACCAACACGTGGTCATCTCTCAGGTCTCAGAGGAAGTGTTTCAGTGCCATCATCTCCAGGCAGTTTATGTGCAATGAACGATGTAGCTCATGACCGCTCCCCACCCCATGAGGGATGTATCTGTTGTTAGCATTACGTGATGAATAGGAGCTCCCAGGACAGGGCCCTGAGACAGGAACGTAGGTTCTCTCCATATATCTAAGGCTTGAAGGGCTCACTGTGAGACATAATAAAGATAATACAGAGTGGATTGCCCCCTCGGGAGAACCCTCTGTCTCTGAGCCACCACTGGAGGGGTCTCATATGGAGGAGGCCAAGTGGGATCACATTGGATGCTGCCGCAATGAGATCCAGCAGCCTCTGGAACTGCTTCAAAGTGAGTGACTGGAATTCTCTCACTCTCCCGACTGCTGTGAGGATGGCTACGATCCAGGCAGGAGACAATTAATTGTGCCTGCAACACGGTCAAGTCCCACACTACGCCCAAGGAGGTGGTTCTCTATACTGGAGAAAGCTCACTCTTCCTTGCGTTTAGTCTTAACCCCAGCTCCTTCATGCAGGCGAGAACGCCATCTCGATGCCGGAGCGCCTGAAGCGCTGATCGAGCTAATATCAACCAATCATCTATACAGTTTAGAATGTGGATGCCCTGAAGCTGCATTCATGCACTTTGTGAAGGTGCCAGGTGAGAGTGCTAGGCCGAATGGGGGGACCCGATATTGGTAAGCTTCGCCCCTGAAAGCAAACCTCAGGAACCTCCTGTGAGCAGGAAGGATGGCTATGTGGAAATAGGCGTGACAAACCAGTCCTCGGACTTGATATGAGACATGACCTCTTTGAGGGTGAGCATCCTGAACCTGAGCCTCATGAGTGAACGGTTCAAGGAGCGTAGATCTAGGATCGGCCGCAATCCGCCATCCTTCTTTGGAACAACAAAGTAGTGGCTGTAGAAGCCTGACTCTCTGACTAAGGGAGGAACCACCGTTCCTCAGGAGGGTGCACACTTTTTGTTCCAGGACCAGAGACTGCTTGGGTCCCACCAGGGTGGGACACATCCTATTGAACCGGGGAACAGAGGCCCCGAATTGAATCAAGTAACCCCTCTCTATTGTATGCAGGATACATCTGGCAGGCCTTCCCAAGCTGCCAGGAAATCTCTTAGGGGAAATAGCCTCTCAAGGCTGGTTTCTGACCCTCTCAGAGCGGCTGGAGCAATGCCCTGCAGCTCAAAATCATCAACCTGCATTCTCGATCACTTGCCTACAAGTTTCCTCAAACAGATAATTCCAGAGGTAATTGAACCTGTTTTAAAAATAATAAACTCTTCCATTAGCACTGGTTATGTACCAAAATCCTTCAAACTGGCAGTTATCCACACCTTAATTAAGAAACCTGACCTTGACCCATGTCAGGTGTCCAACTACAGGCCAATATCAAATCTCCCCTTTATATCCAAAATTTTAGAAAATGTTGTAGCACAGCAGTTATGCTCACATCTGCTTATGAATAACATTTTTGAAATTTATCAGTCAGGATTTAGGCCTCATCATAGCACAGAGACGGCGCTAGTTAAGGTGGTAAATGACCTGTTATTGGCCTCTGATCAGGGTTTTGTCTCCTTACTTGTTTTGCTCGACCTCAGTGCAGCTTTTGACACCATTGATCACACTATACTGCTTGCTAGACTTGAGAACGTTGTTGGAATAAAGGGAACAGCTCTCTCTTGGCTCAGGTCTTATTTGACTGATCGCCATCAGTTTGTTGATGTAAATGGTGAGTTCTCCACACTCTCTGAGGTAAAGTTTGGTGTTCCTCAAGGATCTGTCTTAGGCCTACTGCTTTTCTCTTTATATATGCTGCCTCTTGGTGAAATTATATATAAACATGGTATTTGCTTCCATTGCTATGCTGATGATACACAGCTGTATATTTCAGCAAAGCCAGATGAGAGAGCTCAGCTTAACAATGTTGAGAAGTGTGTAAAGGACATTAGACAGTGGATGCTTGATAACTTTCCTCTGCTCAACTCGGATAAGACGGAAGTACTTTTACTAGGACCACATGCAGCTAGAAGCAAACTTTCCGATTACGTAGCATCTCTGGATGGTGTTTCTGTTTCAGCGTGTACGGCTGTCAAAGACCTTGGTGTTATTATTGACCCGAGTCTTTCCTTTGAGGCTCACGTAAATAATATCACCAGGATCACCTTCTTTCACCTTAAAAATATTGCTAAAATATGATGTTGTTACAGGATGCAAAAAAACTAGTTCATGCTTTTGTTACTTCTAGATTAGACTACTGTAATGCTTTACTGTCTGGGTGTGCGAGTAAGTGCATAAATAACCTTCAGTTAGTTCAGAATGCAGCAGCATCCTCACTAGATCTTGGAAATATGACCACATCACTCCTGTATTAATCAGTCTACACTGGCTCCCAATCAAATCTCGCATTCATTATAAAATACTACTACTGACGTACAAAGCACTTAACGGTCTCACACCCCAGTATCTGAGTGAACTTTACCAGTATGATCCTCCACGCCTACTTAGATCAAAAGGTGCTGGCTATCTGTTGGTTCCTCAAATAACGAAGACTACAGCAGGGGGCAGATCTTTCTTTTATAAAGCCCCACAGTTATGGAACAGCCTTCCAATCAGTGTTTGGGACTCAGACACAGTCTCAGTGTTCAAGTCGAGGTTGAAAACACATTTATTTAGTCAAGCCTTTGATCAGTAGATTTTTTCTTAGGTAAAGGCACAGATCTGGAGGGATCATGGATATGGAGTGTTTGGTGAACTGGGATATTTGTATGCTGTCGTCCCCTCACATTCACACGTTCACTCAGGTTCGTTGACAGTGGTGTGGTGGGTCGTCTCTTATCCCAGAGATCCCTCATGTCTGTGTTACCTTCTGGCTCTCCCTTGTAGTTATGCTGCCATAGCGAGTCTTGCCGGAGTCCAAACTGCACAGTGATATTAACTTTCATACAACAATAAGGACACTTAATAATGCATATCCTTCTCTTCCTGTCATCCTCTTCTCTCTCTCTCTCTCTCTCTCTCTCTCTCTCTCTCTCTCTCTCTGTCGGGTTAAACATGCTCCTGAGGCTCCAGTGACCACTGTTCCTGCCCCTCTCCCCTCCGTGGATCTTCCCCCTTCATCCAGGCCTGCCTCTGGCTAGTGTTCTCTTCGACTGAAGGCCACTCTGTGCAGCTTAGGACGGTTTCTCATCAACGCCTTGGGTGGTTCCATGAAATTTTGGAGTAAGAACGGGCGCTTTGAGGATGGATTGGACTGTATTTAATGTCAACAGTCTCCTACACTGACTCAGGACTACTTTTCACTTCTGATCATCATCACTGTACCCCGCAACATCGTATATCTGCTACAAATGGACATTCGGTGCAACCCAGATGAGGATGGGTTCCCTCTTGAGTCTGGTTCCTCTCAAGGTTTCTTCCTATCGCCATCTCGGGGAGTTTTTCCTTGCCACAGTCGCCACCGGCTTGCTCATCAGGGACAAACTTACTTATAAAGAACATATTCACTTTTAATCACCACATTATCTGTGTAAAGCTGATTTGAGACAATGATCATTGTTAAAAGCGCTATACAAATAAAAATGAATTGAAATTGAATTGTTAGAGCAGACATGGGCATACTACGGCCCGTTGGGTTTATTAATCCGGCCCGCCGAACGTGACCAAATTCTATTAAAATAGGTACGGGTAAACATTGTTCAATTTACCTTTCCCCTCTAATGCCCACATTTCCCCTAAAGATGTCGCACTTCAGCTCCATTGACGTTGTTCGCATGCAATACTCTCTTCTTAATCTGATACTTAATCTGATACTCTTTAAAAACTGCGACAGTTTCTGACAAACACCTCGGATCTATCCTGAGAATTGCCACAACAAAACTTACTCCAGACTTTGATGAACTGGCAAAATAAGTTGTTCAACAACACTGTTCCTCCTGAAACTGAACTTAAGTTTTTCTGCTGTGTTTATTGATGCACTGGCAAAAAAAAGATCAACAAGTTGTTGATCTTTTGGCACTTGATGAAACTGAATTTGCCAAATCTCTAATGTAATTATTTATATATATATATATATATATAATATATATATATATATATATATACACACACATACAACTGCCACAAGCGTGTCGCCGAACAGGCCAGAAGTAGCTATTGGGGCATTTGGCAGAAAAGCCCTGTCCCTGTCGTGAGCCAAGATGGCGGCGTAGGTACATCGTGAGGCTCAGGGTCTCACCAGAATCTGCAATTTTGCGGTATTTCTGTTGCTTATCTCAGGTCTGTTCATGCAGAACAACTGTGCCTTTACATCATACACCCGACGTGAGCTTTTGGATATTGGTTTACGACTTCATGTCGGTTTTATCGACAACCTTCATCTCCTTCCTGAGATCACCACCTCGAGATCGTAAAGAAAGGCAGGGGAAGCATGGTGGAGTGAAAGCTAAGCTAAAGTTAACACCACACTGGCTCTCTTTACCCAACATCATCTTCGCCAATGTTCGGTCACTAGATGGCTCCGGTAAGACCTGAGGCGGTTGATTGTGCATTTACTTTAACAAAGCTTGCTGCACGAACTCTGTTATTGTCGAGAGTCACTGTTCAGATAACCTGGAGTTTCTCATGGTTAAATGTAGACTGTTTTATCTATCGTGGGAGTTCACTTCCACAGCTTACATTCACTTACAGCAGCTTACATTCCCCCCGATGCTGATGCTAAGTTCGCTATGAAAGAACTTTATGCGGTCATCAGTAAACAACAGACTGTTCACCCGGAAGCTGCGTTTATTGTTGCGGGAGATTTTAATCACTCAAACTTAAAGGCAGTGCTCCCCAAATTTCACCAGCATGTTACCTGTCACACCAGAGGGAACAAAACATTAGACCATGTATACACAAACATGGCTGGAGCCTATGTTGCAACCCCCCCTCCCCCACCTGGGACAGTCAGATCACCTTTCTTTGTTCCTCACCCCAAATATGCACCCCTCATCAATCAGGTGAAGCCATTAGTGAGAACCATCAAGGTGTGGCCCGCAGAGGCAGATTTCACACTTCAGGAAAGGTTTTTACACACAGACTGGAGTACATTTGCTTCTCAGGCCACCAGTGACACTCACGTGGTCATCAACTGCTACACCTCCTCTGTACTGGATTACATCAGTTCCACCATAGACAGTGTTACTACAAAGAAACAGATCATCACATACCCAAATCAGAAGCCATGGATGAACAAGGAGGTGCGCCTCCTGTTGAAGGCACACACTACTGCCTTCAGGTCAGGCAATGCTCAGGCCTACAGCACATCCAGAGCTAACCTGAAGAGGGTTAGGGTTAGGGTGGCAAGGCATCCAGGCCATCAGTGATTACAAATCCTCACACTCCACCCCCACTGCCAGTGATGTCATCTTCTTGAATGAGCTTAATGACTTTTATGCTCGCTTTGAGAGAGACAACGAAACTGCCACCAAGCTCAAACTCTCGGCTGATCTCAGGTCTGTTCATGCAGAACAGCTGTGCCTTTATATCGTACACCCGACGTGAGCTTTTGGATATTGGTTTACGACTTCACGTCGGTTTTATCGACAACCTTCATCTCCTTCCTGAGATCACCACGTCGAGATCGTAAACAAAGGCAGGGGAAGCATGGTGGAGTGAAAGCTAAGCTAAAGCTAACACCACACTGACTCTCTTTACCCAACATCTTCTTCGCCAATGTTCGGTCACTGGTGAACAAAATGGAGGAGATTCGACTCAGCATCACTCACAGCATGAAACTTCTGAACTATGATGTCATGATCTTCACGGAAACATGGCTACACAGTGGCATTCTAGACAACGCTATTGAGCTAGCAGGACAACACACACTCCGTGTGGATAGGACGTTAGATGGCTCCGGTAAGACCAGAGGCGGTGGATTGTGCATTTACGTTAACAACGTAAATTGGATCACTCTCCAATCACATTCTCCTCCACAGATGTCTGCAATGCACTGAGCCGTATCAGCGCACACAAAGCTGCCAGACCAGACAACATCCCTGGACGCGTACTCAGGGCATGTGCTGAGCAGCTCGCTGGGGTCTTTACTGACATCTTCAACCTGTCTCTTGCCCAAGCAGCTGTTCCCACTTAATTTAAATGCACCTCCATTGTGCCAGTGCCACAACACTCCAACCCAACGTGCCTGAATGACTACCGCCTTGTAGCACTGACACCCATTGCCATGAAGTTCTTTGAGCGGCTGGTCCTGGCACACCTGAAGGACTCTCTGCCATCCACATTAGACCCTCACCAGTTTGCCTACTGCAGCAATAGGAACACAGAAGATGCAGTTTACATGGCACTGCACTCTGTGCTCACACACTTGGACAATAAGAACACTTATGCACGTATGCTGTTTGTTGACTTCAGCTCAGCATTTAATACCATCATTCCATCCAAGTTAATAGCCAAACTTGTAGATCTGGGCATTAACACCACCTGCAACTGGATCATGGACTTTCTGACCAACAGACCCCAGCAGGTTCGACTGTGGCAAGGAAAAACTCCCCGAGATGGCATAAGGAAGAAACCTTGAGAGGAACCAGAATCAAGAGGGAACCCATCCTTATCTGGGTTACACCGAATGTCCATTTGTAGCAGGTATACAATGTTGCGGGGTACAGTGATGATGATCAGAAGCGAACTGTATTCCTGAGTCAGTGTAGGAGACTGCAGATGACACTACCGTGATCAGTCTCATCACCAACAATGATGAGACTGCCTACAGGGAGAAGATCCAGCACCTAGCCACATGATGCAATAACAATAACCTGCTCCTTAACACCTCCAAGGAAAAGGAGCTCATTGTGGACTTCAGGAAAGAGACAAGAGGCACACATGACACCACCCACATCAATGGGATGGCTGTTGATCACGTCTCCAGTTTCAAGTTCCTGGGGATCCACATCTCGGCAGACCTGTCCTGGACTACCAACACCTCCAGCTTGGTCAAGAAGGCTCACCAGCGCCTCTTATTCCTGAGGACTTCTTCTTCTTCTTCTTTCGGCTGCTCCCATTAGGGGTCGCCACAGCGGATCATCCGTCTCCATACCACCCTGTCCTCTACATCTGCCTCTTTCACACCAACTACCTGCATGTCTTCCCTCACCACATCCAAAAACCTCCTCCTTGGTCTTCCTCTTTTCCTCCTGCCTGGCAGCTCCATCCTCAGCATTTTCCTACCAATATAACTCATGTCCCTGCTCTGCACATGTCCAAACCATCTCAATCTTGCCTCCCTCACCTTGTCACCAAAACGTCCAACATGCGCTGTCCCTCTAATAAACTCATTTCTAATCTTGTCCATCCTCGTCACTCCCAACGAAAACTTTAACATCTTCAGCTCTGCTACCTCTAGCTCCGACTCCTGTCTTTTACTCACTGCCACTGTCTCTAAACCATACAACATTGCAGGTCTCACCACAGTCCTATAAACTTGCCCTTTCATTCTTGCAGATACCCTACTATCACAAATCACTCCTGTCACTCTTCTCCACCCACTCCACCCTGCCTGCACTCTTTTCTTTACTTCCCTAACACACTCTCCATTACTCTGCACTGTTGACCCCAGGTACCTGAACTCCTCCACCTTCACCACCTCTTCTCCCTGCAACCGCACCACTCCACTGCCCTCCCTCTCATTCACACACATGTACTCTCTTACTCCTACTGACTTTCATTCCCCTTCTCTCCAGCGCATATCTCCATATCTCCAGGCTCCTCTCAACCTGCTCACTACTCTCACCACAAATAACATAGTCCATGGAGACTCCTGTCTGACCTCGTCCGTCAACCTGTCCATCACCACTGCAAACAGGAAAGGGCTCAGGGCCGATCCTTGATGCAGTCCAACCTTCACCTTGAACCAGTCTGTCGTTCCTACTGCACACTTCACTGCTGTCACACTGTCCTCATACATGTCCTGCACCACCCTCACATACTTCCTCATACAATACCACAACTCCTCACTTGGCACCCTGTCGTACGCTTTCTCTAAATCTACAAATACACAATGCAATTCCTTCTGTCCTTCTCTATACTTCTCCATCAACATTCTCAAAGCAAATAATGCCTCTGTGGTGCTCTTCCTCTGCATGAAACCATACTGTTGCTCACAGATGGTCACCTCTTCTCTCAGCCTGGCTTCCACTACTCTTTCCCATAACTTCATGGTGTGACTGATCAACTTAATTCCCCTGTAGTTACTGCAGGTCTGCACATCTCCCTTATGCTTAAAGATCGGTACCAGCACACTCCTTCTCCATTCCTCAGGCATCCTCTCACCTTCCAGAATCTTGTTAAACAATCTGGTTAAAAACCCCACTGCCATCTCTCCTAAACATCTCCATGCTTCTACCGGTATGTCATCTGGTCCAACCGACTTTCCACTCTTCATCCTCTTAATCGCTGCTCTCACTTCCTCCTTACTAATCCTATCCACTTCCTGCTTCACAATCTCCACATCATCCAACCTTCTCTCTCTCTCATTTTCCTCATTCATCAGCTGCTCAAAATACTCCCTCCACCTTCTCAACACACTCTCCTCACTAGTCAACACATTTCCATCTCCATCCTTTATTGCTCTAACGCAACACATCCTTCCCAGCTCGGTCCCTCTGTCTGGCCAATTGGTACAGATCCTTTTCTCCTTCCTTAGTGTTCAACCTCTCATACAGCTCCTCGTATGCCTTTTCCTTGGCTTTCGCCACATCCCTCTTTACCTGCTGCCGCATCTCCTTGTACTCCTGCCTACTTTTCTCATCACTCTGTCTATCCCAATTCTGTTTTGCCAACCTCTTTCCCCTAATGCTTTTCTGCACTTCCTCATTCCACCACCACGTTGTCGGAACTCAGAGCCCGTCTCTGAGGCGACACATCGAGGGTGGATTCTTTGCTCAGAGGATTCCCAATGTTTCCCAGCCAATTCTGAAAAGACAAAATATAATAGACACAAACCGCCAATGAAGGATCCTCAGTCCTGGATGAGTAAAAGCAAAACTTCTTTATTTCGTACGCGTTCCAAAGAGCTCAGTTGAAGGCGGGTACCCCACATCAAACCGATCCGTGCATCAAAGTTGATACAGCACACCAGAATGAGGAAGTACAACTACTGTCTGTTTCACGCTTGTATTTATACCCTGTAGCCACCACCTCTTTCTATTTTTTTCTAATTTCTTGACCTTGAGTAATTCCCCTTATTTTTCGATCTTGCCTTCTCCTGCCCGATTCCCCTTATCTTCGGCCTTGGCTCATTTCCCCAATACAACACCATATTTGGAGTTCTGTTTTTTTTCCAACTCCCCTTATTTTCGGGATTATTTTGATTTATATAAAAAAAGAAATGAGTATAAAACCCTTATTTTCTCTGAGTCCAACCATACACTGCTTCAGTCTTTCAACTGTGAACAACTGTCTCCTCTCCTCCTCTGCGGCCTATTTTGCCCATCTGCATCTGCAATGTGTAAGTGTTATGTTTTGTTCTTTGCTTTTTTTTATTTTTATAATGCTGTTTGCTATTCTATTTTTCTTAAATTGAGTGACACCAGTGTATTAAATTGTCTACCTACGTGTGCTTGATTATATTACTTAGTGCTTCAAGTTATATTTTAATTGTGCATTCTGAACTGAGTGTTACATAGTGTATAGAATTTTCCTTGACTGTGTGTTATCCTTTGCCTGCACCTAATAGTCACCGTGATTTTCCCCTGTTTAACATTTTGTCTCTGTTGTTCTCTCTTGTTCAGCTCCAACACGCAGACGTGCTCAGACGATTGCTCTTCGCAGTCGCTATCGCCAATTCCAGCTCTCCTCAATCATTACTGAGCTTGCTCAATTCTTTGAACAGCTCTATAGCCCAGCTGTTCCATCGAGTCCCTTTGTGCCTCCTCGCATTGTGCTGGGCATTTCTACGTGTGACGCGAGCACACAAACTTCCTCTGACCTTGATGACTGCAGCGAAGACTCCTACCCCCTAATCTGATTCCACTGTCGTCTCACCATCCTTCACCCTGGTCTTCCACTGATTATTCTCCTACTTCTCCCGTTGCACAGTCAGGCTACTGTGCTCCTGTGTCTACACCTGGCTCTGAGCCCAACTACTCCTTCATGTCTCCTATGCCTTCTCCTGGCCTTGGGCCTGACTACCCCTTCACATCTCCTGCACCTTCAGCAGGCCACATGCCTCACTATCCCACAGCCCACACTCCTTGCTATCACAATAAAAATGCTTAAACTCAGTCAAGGTCGTTTTCTGTCCTCCTTTGTTTCTTCCACACACTCATAACACTCAGTCAGACTCTATCCTACTCACACACATGAATACCTTATCATTACTGTTCTACTTATACTTGGTAATTAAAGGTTTGATTCACATACAGATTAAATAGGTTTTATCAAACTATTTCTATCGTATCTAATATGTTCTGTATTAATTATTAGGTTGTTCTACATTGATTATTAGGTTAACTTTGTTGGATTAATTTTAGTTTGATTATACACACGCTAGATGAGGTTTAAAATATTTTTTTTCTCGACAACGTCTCTTTGTCTTCCTTTCTATTCCTAGATGTCACACCAAGTACTTTTCTAGCTACCTCCCTTATCACTCCTGCAGTAGTTTCCCAATCATTCAGCACCTTTTCACCACCACCAAGCCCCTGTCTGACCTCTTCCCTGAACCTCACACTACACTCTTCCTCCTTCAGTTTCCACCATCTTATTCTTCTTTCAGTCCTTACTCTCCTCCTCTTCTTCTTCGCCTCCAAAACCATCCTACAGACCACCATCCGATGCTGTCTAGCTACACTGTCCCCTGCCAACACCTTACAGTCTCCAATCTCCTTCAGGTTGCATCTCCTACATAGAACATAATCCACCTGTGTGCACCTTCCTCCACTCTTATACGTCACCCTATGAGCCTCCTTCTTCTTAAAATACGTATTCACCACTGCCATTTCCATCCTTTTAGCAAAATCTACCACCATCTGCCCTTCCACATTCCTCTCCTTAAGGCCATACCTACCCATCACCTCCTCATCACCTCTGTTCCCTTCACCTACATGCCCATTAAAGTCTGCCCCAATCGCCAATCGTTCATTTCTAGGTACACCATCTACCACTTCATTTAATTCACTCCAGAATCTTTCCTTCTCCTCCATTTCACAGCCGACTTGTGGAGCATAGGCACTGATGACATTTATCATCATCCCTTCAACTTCCAGCTTCACGTTCATCAACCTATCAGAAACTCTCTTCACCTCCACTACACTCTTACTGTACTCTTCCTTCAGAATCACCCCTCTTTTTTCTGAGGACACTTAAGAAAAATCAGCTCTCCTCAGATATCCTGGTAAACTTCTACCACTGCACAATAGAAAGCATCCTGACCAGCTGTGTCACAGTCTGGTATGGGAGCTGCTCTGTTGCAGAGCGCAAGGCACTGCAGCGGGTGGTGAAAAGCGCCCAGCCCATCACAGGGACTCCACTCCCAGCCATGGTGGACATCCAAAAGAAACGCTGTCTGTGTCGAGCTCGCAGCATTCTCAAGGACTCCTCTCATCCGGCCCATAAACTGTTCTCTCTTCTGTGCTCTGGCAGGCGTTTCAGGTGCCTCCGGACCAGGACCAGCTAACTAAAGAACAGCTTTTTTCCTTTTTTGTCTCTTTACTGAACTCTGCCCATCGCTGATCCTACTGCCCTCATACACTGCTACATTCCCCCCACACACACTTCACACTTCGTTATTTCGCTAATGGACTGTCTACACAAAAACTCATTCTCACTTGGACACTTGCTCATTTCTCACCTCTCACTTTGTTATTGCACTAATGGACTGTTTACACAAAACTATGCTCATTTGCACACTGCTCTTCTTTGCATTGCTGCTCACAATTACCTAATTACCATTGTATATATATATATATATATACACCCATTTTCTGTTTATAGTAATAGCAATATATTATGTTCACCGTTAATCTCCATAACCTCCACCATAACCTCCACCGTTATGTTCACATCCTTCTATAAATTTCTGTTTATAGTAATTGGCATCTGTATATCATGTTCATAGTACATATATACTCATCTGTATATTATATTCATAGTACATATACATCTGTAAATTACTGTTTATAGTCCTATATTACCATTCTATTTAACTTATGTAAATCATGTAAACACTGTATATCCTGCACTTGCTGATATTGCACTCTGGTTAGACCCAAACTGCATTTCGTTGCCTTGTACTTGTACATGTGTAATGACAATAAAGTTGAATCTAATCATCTAATCTAATCACAGATGCCGTTCTGTGGCTACTAAAGCTGACATAGACAGCCCCAGAGCTGAAACCCTCGTCCAGCTGTTGCAGCAGGTTGGCCTGGTATTCCTGCAACACACTCATCGTGTGGAGGCAACCCGCGGCCTGACCTACTGCTGCGTAAGCCTTGCCTACTACTAAGGCCGAAGTGGCTTTTAACAGCCTAGTAGGCAATACCGGAGACTTTAGCAACACCTGGAGAGAGATAGCCAGCTACCATCTCTTCGACTATGGGCATCTCCCCATAGACGCACTCCTTAAACCCAACTACGTTTTTCTACAGCGAGGTTTGCAGGGAAAAAGCATGGGCTGCATATGGGGTCTCCCAGGACCTGAACACCTCGGTGTGCAGGTCGGGAAAAAATGGTAGGTCCCGGTGTGGTCCCGGTGTGGTCCCGGCGCGGAGATGCAAGAAATGCTCATCCAGCTTACTGGTGCTTTGCTTTGGCCTCTCACTCAGCCAAGATATCTCTAGCTTGGTCACGGCTCATGTCAGTACCTCCAGGAGCTCCTCAAACAGCACAGGCTGAGAGGAGTCCGTGGGCTCGCTAGCTTCCAAAATTTCTCTCTCCTTGGAGGAAGAAATATTGAGCTCCGCGTTGCACACGCCGGGAGAAGAAACCGTCGAAGGGCGTGCTTCCCCCGAGGAACGGGTGCTCAGCCTGGCAGGGGAGGCTGGAGGGGACTGAAAATTGATTAGGAATATGTCAAAAATTAAATTAAATTAAATTAAACATTTATTGTCATTTATTAGGCAAATAAACATAAAACAAATACTTTTATTAATTATAAAATAAATTTTAAAGCAGAATTTAATCTCAACTCATAAATAAGAACAGTTTTAAAGTGCATTTACAAAAATTATATTTTTAAATAAATTAACGACATTTGCTTCAGCACTGGATACTGATATAGTTTTAGGCAAACTTCTTTAAAAGGGGCTGTCAGCTTTAAAGTAAATTACTGTAATTGGTCATCTGAATAAAAATAATAAATATCTTTTCTTCACCTTTCTTGTAAAACAGTACAATTTTACCATATTTTAGCATTAAAAATACAATTGAGACTAAATAACTTTGTCCCTTAAAATATGGTAATACTGTTATTGTAACAGATCGCATAAAGACTCCAACTCCAAATAGACTCTTTTCAAGATGAGAGTTATTTGTTTAATGTGTGTAAAGTGGCAATCTTTTCTCACCTTTAATTTTTTACTAATCTACTAATTGCCCATTCAGTCTTTTTTTCTGCAATGTCTTGTTTGTATGCTTCATTAATGTTTTGTCCTTCATTTATGTTTTGATTATACAAAACTATAACCTATCATTATTCACTTATATATTACACTTAATACACTTACATTTTATGCACTTTGTCTTTTTGCATGCAAGGTCAGTCATCTTTAAATGTAAATAAATAAATAAATAAATAAATACAAATAATGAGCTGGTATGCAAGTTATTTCTAAAATAACTAAAAACTGAATACATTTAAATATACATTGCTTTTTGTGTTGAAAATTAATTGTTCTGTAATTTTTTACTAATTCTATACAATACATGTAGTATGTAGGTAAATTCTGAAAAAAGTGCCTAGAGGATTTCACGGCACTTCGCAGGATGAAATGCAGCAAGTTGCGGGAAGAAACATGCATTCTTAATAGCTACATCTGTATGGGACGATTTTATTCCCCACGTGGGTGAGTTCTTAGTTTTATTACTCTCTAGAAACTCTTAATGGTCAAAGAGTGGAGCACGTACACTGTGACAGACCAGGAAGTGAATGCAGCTCTCGGTTCTATACAAAAAGCTGTTTCCAGCTCGTGCTGGGCTTTGTTTAAAATTAAAAAGAAAACAAAAAAAATGAACAGTCAAAAAGTTGTTTTATCTGAAATTTGCACAAAGCAGTGATGAGGAAAATATTCTTGGGGTTGGAGTAACAACAGCGATTGGAGATCTGCATAGGGATGGAAAATCTGAGCCCATTTCAAAGTTCAAATTTTATTTGTCACACACACATACATACAGAAAACGACGTGGTGAAACACTTTATACGACTGTCCAGCATTTAAGCATGAAAAAATAAATAGAATATAAGGATAAAAAATAAAGTAGATAAATAAAAAAGTATAAACTATAGAAAATACAGAATATATACAAACCCGATTCCAAAACAGTTGGGACACTGTACAAATTGTGAATAAAAAAGAATGCAATAATTTTACCAATCTCATAAACTTATATTTTATTCACAATAGAATATAGATAACATATCAAATGTTAAAAGTGAGACATTTTAAAATGTCATGCCAAATGTTGGGTCATTTTAGATTTCATGAGAGCAACACATTCCAAAAAAGTTGGGACAGGTAGCAATAAGAGGCCGGAAAAGTGAAATGTTCATATAAGGAACAGCTGGAGGACCAATTTGCAACTTATTAGGTCAATTGGCAACATGATTGGGTATAAAAAGAGCCTCTCAGAGTGGCAGTGTCTCTCAGAAGTCAAGATGGGCAGAGGATCACCAATTCCCCCAATGCTGCGGCAAAAAATAGTGGAGCAATATCAGAAAGGAGTTTCTCAGAGAAAAATTGCAAAGAGTTTGAAGTTATCATCATCTACAGTGCATGATATCATCCAAAGATTCAGAGAATCTGGAACAATCTCTGTGCGTAAGGGTCAAGGCCGGAAAACCATACTGGATGCCCGTGATCTTCAGGCCCTTAGATGGCACTGCATTACATACAGGAATGCTACTGTAATGGAAATCACAACATGGGCTCAGGAATACTTCCAGAAAACACTGTCGGTGAACACAATTCATCATGCCATTCGCCGTCGCCGGCTAAAACTCTATAGGTCAAAAAGGAAGCCATATCTAAACATGATCCAGAAGCGCAGGCGTTTTCTCTGGGCCAAGGCTCATTTAAAATGGACTGTGCAAAGTGCAAAGTGGAAAACTGTTCTATGGTCAGACGAATCAAAATTTGAAGTTCTTTTTGGAAAACTGGGACACCATGTCATCCGGACTAAAGAGGATAAGGACAACCCAAGTTGTTATCAGCGCTTAGTTCAGAAGCCTGCATCTCTGATGGTATGGGGTTGCATGAGTGCATGTGGCATTGGAAGCTTACACATCTGGAACGACACCATCAATGCTGAAAGGTATATCCAAGTTCTAGAACAATATATGCTCCCATCCAAACGTCGTCTCTTTCATTCTTTGCATTTTCCAACATGACAATGCCAGACCACATACTGCATCAATTACAACATCATGGCTGCATAGAAGAAGGATCCGGGTATTGAAATGGCCAGCCTGCAGTCCAGATCTTTCACCCACAGAAAACATTTGCCGCATCATAAAGAGGAAGATGCGACAAAGAAGACCTAAGACAGTTGAGCAACTAGAATCCTGTATTAGACAAGAATGGGACAACATTCCTATTCCTAAACTTGAGCAACTTGTCTCCTCAGTCCCCAGACGTTTACAGACTGTTATAAAATAAAGAGGGGACGTCACACAGTGGTAAACATGGCCTTGTCCCAACTTTTTTGAGATGTGTTGATGCCATGAAATTTAGTATCAACTTATTTTTCCATTAAATGCTTCCCTAAATGCAACAAAGAAAAGATTCCATTGTTGGGATAGCTGAGGTCCTTCACAATGTTCCTGGCCCTCGTCCGGCACTGCGTGCTATAGATGTCCTGCAGGTTAGGGAGCTCGGTGAGGATGGTACGTTCAGCTGAGTGCACCACCCACTGGAGGGCTCACCTGTCCTGCATGGTGC
>JAAIIK010021831.1:0-25773 GCA_014706435.1 Silurus glanis
CAGCATTAAATGTAATACCTATATTGGCAGCCAAATAATAAAAACACCTTGGTAAGAAAAACAGTGCAATTATAATGAGTTGAGAGCTACATGTGGAAAACACCTTTAGCTTCCCCTGTGTACTTGATATTTTAAGGACAGCTAAAATAATGAAGAAATATGAGAAGAGAATAATGGCAAGAGATCCTAGCAGTACTACCATGGCATAAACAAAAGCTGGAACACTATATGGAGTCCTGTCTGTGCATGCAAGTCGGGTAATAGAAACATGATCACAATAGCAGTGTAAAATGGTGTTGGATCCACAGTAAGGGAGGGGGTAAGCCCGAACAACCATCATTATAATGCTAAGATGAGCAAAACTCCAGACTACTATTGAAGAAATTACTATATTCCTGTTTGACATAAAAGTATGGTAACGGAATGGGTAACAAATAGCTATATATCGATCTATGGCCATTAATGCAAGTACATATGAATTGACTGTACCAAAATAATGCACTAAGTACATCTGTAAAAAACAAGCTCCAAAAGAAATGTTGCCATCTTGGAACCAATATCTTGCAATGATCTTTGGTAAAGTGCATGTACTGAACAGTACATCAGACAACACAAGACTTGTATAAATAAAATACATGGGTTTATGGAGATTTTTGTTTGTTGTGAACAAAAGAAGAAAAATTCCGTTACCTATCAGAGTGAAAACATAAACTAACAACATAATTGTAGATATGAAGACATAGTATTTAGGATGAAGTCCAGGAAAACCAAAAATGAAAAAGTCCTTCACAAATGTCACGTTTCTGTCCGACATGATCTGACCTATCCTTAAAGAAAAAATTCAATTTTTAATGAATAAATATTCCAGCTTTTTAAAGTATTGTGAGCACTGTGTATATGAATAAATCAAGTTTAAATATTGTTACATTACATTTATGTTCATTTTACATGGATTACTATATATTTCATATAAATTACCAAAAGCTATTATGATATTATGTATTTTATCCATACCTTTACAGAGTCATAGCACATCAGGAAATATGTCAGTGCTCTACGGTAATTTATTTATCTGAACATGTCAAGTCATAAGTCACATGTCTAGCAACATGTATTATTAACATTATGTAAATTTCCTAAGACTTGTGTAAGAAGCTCCATTTTATTCTCTAAAAATAAAGTGTGCATAAGCTCAACATGCTATTCAGGACATTTTACTGCCAATTTATATGGAATTGTTGAACTGCTAAATGGTAAAATGACTATTTTTTGCCATATAATTTAGATCATCAGTGAAGCACAGAAACCCATTGTATTGTGTATGTCAGAGGTGGGAAGTAACGAAGTACAAATAGTTTGTCACTGTACTTAAGTAGATATTTCTGGTATCAGTACTTTATTTCACTATTTATTTATTTTCTTTTTACTTTTTTTACACAAATATCTGTACTTTCTACTACTTAAATTTTCAACCCAGGCCCGTTACTTTAGTTTTAATCTATTTATTTTGTGGATTTTGTGGATTATTTTTTATTTTCACTGCACACCTATTTTAGCCCATCAACCTATTTCTTGTCATTGTGCGGCTTTTTCAATCCACTGGTGTAATATTTCCTGGCTCTCACACACCACAGATGTAGGCTAGTTTACAAAGCTCACAATGAGCAGGCAGAAGTCAAAAAGAAGTATGGGGTTAACGTGGATGAGACAGAAGGAGTCAGCGACGTAAACATGACTGAGAACAGACACATTCCTTATGACCTGATCTTTTCTCTGCTTGTGTTCAGCCTGGATACATTCATTAGGTAACAAAATTTGAAATTAGTTTTGTATTAATATATTAAATAAATAACTAAATATAACAGAGAAATTTAAACCTTCAGTGCAACATACTTTTATTCACGACGGCCTTTCTTTACTCAGATGTAATAAATAAAAATATTTTTAATCAGTAAACATTTGTTTAGTCATGCGGCAAGTCTCAAATCAAACACCAAAATCTGCCATGACGCACACAATTAACCCTCTGGGGGACGTCAAACGCGCCGGGCGTTTTGTGTTTTTTCCTCATAACGCAGAAACAAACTTAAATCATTGTATTTTTTGAAAGTACATATAAGAGAAATACATCATTCAAATTTGTAAAGAGTTTACTTTTATTTGTACACACTCATAATAAAAACAAAACGCTTTTTTGTAAAATAAAGAAAACAGACAGGGGGTGCTCTCTGCCATCTTGGTCATCTTCCTACACCAACACATAAATAAAACAACCAGAATCTCAGTAAATACTTGCCTCACAGACATAATAATTATATGTATAGAAAGCTTAATCTGTATTTTACATAAAACAGTACACATCAAAAACAAATATTCTGATTATGTAATTGGTATAAAAGTTAGGATTGGTACAGTTTCTCTGCTATCACCTCATTAACCCAATTGGAAACATAGCAAAAGTTCCGTTTGGTGTCCTGATGATTTATGTAATTTAAACCACCATAATTACTTCAAAACAGTTACAAGAAATGTTTTGTCCTCATGCTGTATGTTGTACTTGGTTTCACACATTTGCATAAATCATCCATATGTCTCCATGTCCATGTTGCTTAGAGTATTCACAATCAAAGTATTAATAAATGGTACATTTACAGTAGAACAGATAGAAATGTGTGATTAAGTTGCGATTAAATACTTATCAATTGATAGCCCTGATATTAATATGACATGAGGTCCAGTTACCAGCGTGACACTAAAACAGGTAGTAGTAATGGCTACTTTTTACTTAAGTACATGTCAGAACCTAAACTTCTTTACTTTAACTTGAGTAAAAAAGTGTAGTCAGTCCTTCAACTTTTACCTGAATATTTAAAAGAGTATTTTTACTTTTACTTAAGTAAAGGATTTGTGAACTTTTGCCACCTCTGACATATGTATTAAAACACTGTGTGTTAATATTATCATTGTGTTTATTGCAGACTACAATATATGCAATAGTGATATACCAGCTCGGGAGGATAAGAGGCTGATACTGCGTTCAATCAATCAACTCGGGTGAAATGTAGGTTAAGGATGGGAGGCAGATGTGGACCTCAGAACACCTTGGCTCTAATTTTAAAGAAAGCAGACAGCTGCAGCCTAAAAATAAAAGGAACTGCCTAAAGAATTTTTAAAATGAAATCTGGAAGAGACTATTCTTAAGGGCTGGGCATAATTGCAATGCCAGAAAGACAATCTTTCATTTACCAAACAAAGCTTCTTTTTGAGGTCTATTGTAAAGAGGTTGCTTACCAAGGCCCAGAGGTCTGATGCAGGGTTTGATCAGAGATTGGCCAAGTTGTGTTCATTAAAAAATGCTCATGGATATGTTATGGTTATGAATGATATGATTGACTTTATTATTCTATTAACTTTTTTAGAGTTAAGTGAGGCAGTGTTTATGCTTTCTTAAATTCAAACAGTGTATATCAGGGCTTCATTATATTACAACTGAAAGAGAAACAGAAGACTAAAAGCATAAAAAAATGGAGGAAGCAAATGATAAAGCAAAGAAGCAATAGTGCTTTAAATTGCACATTAAAAACACAGAGCATAGTAAAGTGCGTACAAACACAAGAGTTGTTAGTTTTGACAAAGTGATCAAAAAGAAACCCATAATAACAAATGACAATTATCCACAAATTTTACAAAGTAATGTAGGTAGCACATCTATCTATCTATCTATCTATCTATCTATCTATCTATCTATCTATCTATCTATCTATCTATCTATCTATCTATCTATCTATCTATCTCAAATGTATTTACATCTTCTGATTTTACTAGATTGAGCATTAGAGGGGAACAGGCTACATTGGTCAGGTAATTAAGACACCCATATAAAAGCAGAGGGAGAAACTGTTTAATGTTTAACTGTTAATTTGTGTTCAAATTTACAAGACATCTACAAAAAATGCAAGAATAGAATATTGAATAATTTAAGAATATAATTCGCTGTGTTTTATAGTGTATAACTATATTAAAGATTATATTGGGTTCTTTTTTAAAATCACAGTACTATACCTATTTACTTGACCATTTCTGAATAGCTACTTACATATAAATGTTAATAACATTTAAGATTTAGGACATTTTTGCTTTTTAATAATATAATAGATTTTCTTCATGGCTTTCAAATCATTCAACTGTTTGATTACTGCAGTATCTGCTGAAATCAGGCACCATGAGTAAAGCGTAATCCACTACAAAAACAGAAACATAATGGCACAGTAAACACATCACAATATACATCATATTGTCAAAAGTATTTGGACACCCACCATTTACGGATATATGTGTTTTTTCCCTAAAAGATGGAGGTACACAGTTCTATATGATGGCTTTGGATGTGGTAGAATAAACTTTTCCGCACAAAACCAGCTCCATGAAGATATGGTTTATATGAGATGAATTAGATGACCTTGTTAGATGAGAGTGCTATGCTATAGAGCTCTGACCTCAACTCTATTAAGGACTTTTGGGATAAACTGGAACACTGATTGCACACCAGAGCTACTCACCCTACATCAGTAACTGCCTTTCATAATACCCTTGTGGCTGATGAATACAAATATCCATAAGCACACTCCAAAATCTAGTGGAAAAGCTTCCCAGAAGAGTGTAGGGAATTATCAGAGCAAATTGGGACTAAATGTGGAATGTAATGTTTAAAGACCGAATACTTTTGGAAATATATATTATCTCAATTTAGAAATGCCCTGTGCCAGACTGCTTCAAAACCTCCACCATCATCACATGACTTATAGGAATTACTGGACTTAATCTTTAATAGGAAGATCTTTAATGTGATCTTTCAAAAAACTAAAATATATTAATTAATTAATAATAATAATAATAATAATAATAATAATAATAATAAAAAACATAAAATGACATTTCCAAAACCCTTGTGGCTGAATGAGCACATCCAAAAGCAGACTTAAAAAAACAATAGTGGAACATCTACCCATAAATGTGGAGGTTATTATAACAGCAAATAGAAACTAAATGTAGATTGAAATGTTCAAAAAGAACTTACCAATCTTATGGTCAGTTTTACACATTTTTTTCCCTACACTGTATTTTAAAACCTGATATGCTATGTTGGCCTTTTAAAAAATTTTCTTATCAAAATATTCTTAACTTCTTCTGTTTTTAGACTGTAGATTAAAGGGTTGATCATTGGAGGTAGCATGCTATACAGCAAAACAATTGCTATTTGCAAATCAGCATTAAATGCAATACCTACATAGGCAGCCAAGTAATTAAAACACCTTGGTAAGAAGAACAGTGCAATTATTATAAGCTGAGAACTACATGTGGAAAAAGTCTTTAGCCGCCCCTGAGTACTTGATATTTTTAGAATAGCTAAAATAATAAAGGAATAGGAGAGCACAATGATGGCAAGAGATCCTAGCAGTACTACCATGGCATAAACAAAAGCTGGAAAACTATATAGAGTCCTGTCTGTGCATGCAAGTCGGGTAATAGATATATGATCACAATAACAGTGTACAATGGTATTAGCTCCGCAGTAAGGAAGGGGATAAGCCCGAACAACCATCATTATACTGCTAGGATGAGCAAAAAGCCAGACCACTATGCTTAGAATTACTATATTTCTGTTTGACATAATAATATGGTAATGAAATGGAAAGCAGATTGCTATATATCGATCTATGGCCATTACAGCTAGTATATAGGAATTGACCACACCAAAATAATGCACTAAGTACATTTGGAAAAAACATGCTGCAAAGGAAATTATCCCTTCTTGGAACCAATATCTAGCAATGATCTTTGGTAAGGTGCATGTACAGAACAATACATCAGACAACACAAGACTTATGTAAATAAAATACATAGGTTTATGGAGACTTTTGTTCGTTGCAAACAAAAGCAGAAAAATCCCATTTCCTATTAAAATGCACAAATAAATGAAAAACATAATTGCAGATACAAAGACATAGTAGTTAGGATGAAGTCCAGGAAAACCAACAATGAAAAAGTCTTTCACAAATGTCACGTTTTTACTTGACATGACCTGATGCCCTAAAGAGAATGTATATAATCTAATGCAGATATATTCAAGCATATTAAACCATAATATACTACTGTATTTTTAGTAGATCATGATGAATTATTCTTTTGTTATGAATTCTTTTCATACCTTTACGGAGTGTTGGTAACCTACCTTTGAACATTTGTAAAGGGCTGTGCTGCAGGGCAGTTTATATAATAACCCACACTGTGCATGTCATGTGACTAGAAAGAAAAAAACTAAACTGTCTATCAAATATAGCGCTATCATTAAAAAAAAACTTTTCTGGGTTGAGCAGTGCATTATATCACAAGGTCTTAGCAATGGCATAACATAATAATGTGTTAAAATTGTGTGTATACAAAAAATGTGTATACACACTTGAAGAAATTATGACAGCTGCTTTTGTGTTTTGGATATTTATAGTTTATTGCAATATTTATATGGATGATGTCCAAAGAAGTCCTCACTTGTTTGGCAAATTTCTGCAATCAACCTACTTTTTAAAAGTTTTTTTTCCAGATTCATAATATAGTTCTAGTCTTCATTGTAACAGTTGTAAGTGTATGTAAGTGTATAAAAACAACAAAAGCAATAAAAATATTCACACCAGCAGCTGAGTGGTGTGATACAGCTGACATGAATTGTCTCCAGGTTACGTATGTAACCATGGTTCTCTGAGGTAACGAGAAGCTGTGTCAACAACGCTTTTGAAACGCTTCTGCTTTTTATCCATGCTCTAAATCATGTGTATAATCAGTCTAATGGAAAGCGCGCCATTACCAGCGGGGTGACTTTATGACCAGGAAGCTATAAAAAGCACATGGAGTGAAGCCGGTTCTAGCTTCTGAAAGGAAAGGAAGTGCTGCAGGGATGCCAGCAGTGTGGCCTGGAGATGCTGCGTCTCATTCCCTCAGGGATTCATGGTTACATATGTAACGTCTTTAGGCTACGTATGTAATCCTGGTTCCCTGATGGAACGAGACGCTGCGTCGGAATGCTTTGGGAATGCAGCTACGTTGTCCATGCTCTGAATAATGTGTGCAATCAGTCAAAATTGGAGGCAGGCTGTCACCAGCGGGGTGACGTCATGACCAGGAAGTGTAAAACGCACATGGAGTGAAACTGGCACCAGCTTCTGTAACAGAGAAGGAAGTGTTGAAGGGCACTTCCCTTCCTCCCCTCCCACTTCCCGTAGGTGTGGCATAGAGACACAGCGTGTCGTTCCCTCAGGGAACCATGGTTACATACGTAACCTAGAGACATTCCATTTTAGGAACTCGAGCTGCATCGGAACGCTTTTCAAATGAGAGTCCAATACCACCAGACTGACCAGTTCCTGACTAGTGTGAATGAGCACAGCTAGGCCGAAGGACAAAGGTGCCAGGAGTGGTGCATGGGTCAAGGTTGTAAAACCTGACAAAGGTCAGCGGGGTGGACCAGCCCGCAGCGTCGCAGAGGTCTGGGAGGGACACTCCAAACCTTAGAGGCTGCGACACTCCGGGTCAAGTGCGCTCTGACCCTGAATGGTTCAGGGAGACCAGAGGAGTCATAGTAGGATGCGAAAGCGTCGATCTGCTGAGGGTCTGCTTATGAGCAGGAAGGCCTCTTCTCGAAGGGCGGTAGCAGATTAACAATTGTTCCGTCTTCCTCCAGGGACTTGTCTTGTGGACATAGCAGGCCAGTGCTCGGGCCGGGCACAGCCCGTTAAATTTTTCCTGGTCTTGGTCGGACAACCGAGGGCACCTTGGGGATGTAGAAAAAGTAGAGAAGCGCCACACCCAGGACCTGGACACCTCGGTGTGCAGGTCAGGGTAAAATGGCAGACCCCAAAGCGGAGGCTGTGATGCTGGGAGCCAAAAATGCTCGTCGAGCTTACTGGACATGCAGTTTCTGAACGGCACGTCACAACCTCCAGGAGCTCCTAGCTAACGGATTCGCAAGAACCTGCCCCCCTTCCTTCCCCCTCCTCGGAGGAAGAGAGGTGAAGCTACATGCTCCTGTGGCAGGGGGATGGAACCGCCGAAGGGCATGCTTCTGAAGCCTATGAACGAGAGCTGGACCGGGAAGGGGAGGAAGGAGAAAGGGACAAGCCTGTCTCCAAACCTTCTACGAGGTCCATTTGCAAACCCCAGGAACTGGAACGCCGCTCTGCCTCAGCGAGAGCAGGAGCAGAACCCCAAGGAGTGGGAGTACCCTCCTCAAAGAGTGCCCACCGGGAGTGCAGCGATCGCATGGGCATGCGAGCGCAGTGCTGGCAGTCGGCTCCCTCGAGAACCGACTTAGACAGCCTGCCTCCAATTTTGTCCATGCTTTGAATAATGTGTGCAATCAGTCAAAATTGGAGGCAGGCTATCTAAGTCCGCTCCCTCGAGAACTGACTTAGACAGCCTGCCTCCAATTTTGACTGATTGCACACATTATTCAAAGCATGGACAACGCAGCCACGTTCCCAAAGCCGTCCGATGCAGCTCGAGTTCTTCTGAAAGGGAATTTTTAGACGATCCATTTCAGGAACTTAAGCTGCATCAACAACGCTTTGGGAACGAGTGTTCAATATCACAAGGCTGACCTGTCCCTTCCTAGTGTGTAAGAGCACAGACAGGACGAAGGACAGAGGGGCCAGGAGTGGCACTGAGGTCGAGGTTATAAAACCTGACGAAGGTAAGCCAGGTGAAGCAGCCCACAGCGTTGCAGATGTCTTATAGAGAAACTCCAGAGGACCAAACCTTGGAGGCTGCCACACTCCGGGTTGAGTGCGCTCTGACTCCGTAAGAAGTGGGGCGACCAGAGGACTCATAGGATCCACAATCCATCTGCTGAGCATCTGCTTGTTTCCAGGGAGATATAGTTTAAGATGTGAATTCCCTAAAGTCTCAGAGGGATCAGCGCCGAATCCATACACTTCTTGAAGGTGCTGGGTGAGAGGGCAAGACCAAATGGAAGAACCCAAAGGATGAAGGATGGATACATGGAAAATATGCATCCTTCAGATCTATCGTGGCAAACCAGTATTCGGATCTGATTTAAGACACGACCTGATTCAGGGTCAAAATCTTGGACCGGAGTCTTAATAGTGAGCGGTTCAGTTGACGTAGATCTGGTATAGGACGCAACCCCCCATCCTTCCTTCTTGGGAACTATGAAGTACCAGCTGTAGAACCCGGACTCTCTTTCTGATGTAGGGACCACCTCGATTGCTTCCTTCATCAGGAGAGTGTCTACTTCTCGTTCCCCAGACATCCCATCGCACAGGGTACCTATTGAGAGCAACGTGGGATTCATGGAGTTGCCGAATAGTCCAGTCGGTACCAGAGGGGATCCAACAGTGTGAGCCATAAGTGCCTTTTAGTAGACACGAGGGGGGCCATAGACCAGCCAATGACCACAGCCGTCTCTTTAGTGGCCCGAAGAGCCAAATCCGCCGCATACCAGAGCACCAGGACATCTTGGCCACCCGAGATGACACCCACGTATAGCTCTCGCAGCAGGTCAGCCTGATATGTCTGCAACACTGCCATGGTGTGCAGCCACGGAGCGGCTTGACCTGCTGAAGTGTAAGCTTTGCCCACCAGCGCCGTCGTATTTCAAAGGGGCTTGGTGGGCAGCGTCTGGGTTTTCAGGTATGATGAAACACACTCAGGGAGAGATAAATGGCCAGCATCACTTCAACCCGGGGCACTGACCCGTAACCACACTCTTTTAGTCCAATAATGTTGGAGTACATGAAAGTTCAAGACTGAAGAAAAAGGCATAGCCCAGGACCTTGACACCTCAGTGTGCAGGTCCAGAAAGAAAGGCAGACCCCGTTGCAAAGCGCTCGACTCCAGCTCACAGAGCATGCAATCCGCCCCTCCTTGATGGAAGAAACCGCCAAATTGCATGCTTCCGAGACTTGCGAGCGAGTGCTGGATCAGGCGGGTGAGGAAGGAGAAAGGGACAAGCCAGTCTCCTTTTGTATTAATTTTCCTTAATAAAATATTGCGTAATGAAATCGGTTCATTCTTTTTGAATAACCCTCTATAAGAAATATGGTAGAACTCATTAGGCAATCTGTAGGTTGGTTATGTTCAGACTGCATACAAAATATTCATACTGCAGTTTAGAAATATAAACAACTGTTGATTTGTTCCCCAAAATGCTAAAAAAATTTCTTTAAAAATATGTCCACTCTTCCCAATGTTTAACAATTCTAAGCTGGCTTTACTATTTGATTTAAGTCCTATCTGAATGTTCCATGAACTTAATAAAGTAATTTGTATGTAAAGCTAAATAATATTATTAAAAAAGTGTTTAACATTAGAATTATTGTTCTAGTTTCATCATGAAGCTTTCTGCCAAGCTTTCTGTATTTTTAATTTAGTTATTTATTTAATGAAAAAAAAAAGTAAAACCTGACAAAGGTCAGCGGGGTGGACCAGCCCGCAGCGTCGCAGAGGTCTGGGAGGGACACTCAAAAAAAAGCCTTGCAACA
The DNA here is from genome assembly GCA_014706435.1 of Silurus glanis. Classification (NCBI taxonomy): domain Eukaryota; kingdom Metazoa; phylum Chordata; class Actinopteri; order Siluriformes; family Siluridae; genus Silurus; species Silurus glanis. The sequence goes on from JAAIIK010021831.1 coordinate 10,554, forward strand.
GGGCACCAACAGAAAGATGTCAACAGTTAGCAAAAAGTTTTTGAGCACACTGTTTCCTTTAAATGTGCACTGACACTTTTTTAATAAAGACATTTTCTTTTATAATCAATAAATCACCTTGTCCTTGTTGAACTTTTCTCATGACATTACAAATTCATCTAAACACAATGAGCTAATTACCTGTTTTAATGTTGAATGTCTTTATTCTCGCTCATCATGCACATAAAATGCCTTGACACTCAAAGAGATATTACTATAACAGAACCTTTTAGAAACCTAGCTGATGTATTTAGTGAAGCACAAGCATCCAAGCTACCAGCCTAGTAGGTGCTGCTAGATACTGGGTATCAGCCCTATCCCTTCCAGAGATCAAGGCTATCATTTCTGAGACTCTAAGATATTTACTAAACTTGACCTACAAAGAACCTTTAATGCACATCAAAGAGGATGAATGGAAGGTAGTATTCAACACCATCATCATTCACTTTGAATATCGAATCATACCCGATGACCTTGCTAATGCACCATAGGTTTTCAGGCATTTATGAACTAATTTCTTTGCCAACCTTTATGATAATTTTTATTTACAATATCCTGATCCTCTCAGAATTGAAAACAGCATGTCCATTAGGTAAAAGCAGTTCAACAATGACATTAACCGGATGATGCTGTATGTCAAATTGGGAAGAGTAGACAGCATGAAAATGTGCAAATACTTAGAATATTATTACTTTTTAACAGTTTACAATCCACAGAAAGTTTAAAATGAAAAAATACCAATACTGAATAATGTCAATAAACTCTTATAAAACAGTTTGTGCACAATTGTATTGCATGTATCCTATGTGTAATTAATCCAATATTTGCAAGGAATTACAGTACATTATCAGAATATTTATTTTAAAATGAAATACACCCAAAATTGAACTAGAGATATATACATTTATTTCTATGGAATGATTTATATGTATGCTTTAAATTGAATTCGGCATGATAAAGCATGGAAAATACCTGATAATATATTATAATAGCATTTTTACATTGGTCAGACCAGATTTACTTCTAAAACCATGAACCAGAGGCATGTGACATGCTTGCTATGTGTTATTATCTGTAATGTCTGGCCTGGATTCAGATAAGGATGCGTTGTTCCTGGATGGGATAAGGGCCTGCAAGTCATAATAATCCAAAAATTGTATTTGTTAACGAAAATCTAAATTTAAAAACCAAAAAGGATGAATGGTACCAAAAAGCAGCGTCTAATTTTTTTTTTCTAAATATCAGATTCATGCCTTTTTCAATTTTTGATTTCCATTCATACTTTTAATAAAAAAAATGTAAGCTTTGAGAAAAATTGTTTAGGTATGTAAGCATTAGATATTTTAGGTCCTGTGTTTATTAGACTCTGTGCTTTTTGCCTGCCCATTTCAGTAAATGTAAAAGATTTTAATTATTTCCCCACAGTATTTAGAACATCACCACCTGAAGTCAGGCATATGAATCAACTTGCAGTATAATAACAAGGAACACAATAACCAATTTAACATCGGACAGTTTATTTTGAGACATGACATATACACAAGAATCTATCTAATTTGGCCTTTTTTTTAATTTTCTTATTAAGATTTTCTTCACTTCTTCTGTTTTTAGGCTATACAGTAAAGGGTTGATCATTGGAGGTAGCAGGCTATACAACATAATGATTGCTATTTGCAAATCAGTATTAAATTTAATACCTATATTGGCAGCCAAATAATAAAAACACCTTGGTAAAAAGAACAGTGCAATTATAATGAGTTGAGAGCTACATGTGGAAAACACCTTTAGCTTCCCCTGTGCACTTGATATTTTAAGGACAGCTAAAATAATGAAGAAATATGAGAAGAGAATAATGGCAAGAGATCCCAGCAGTACTACCATGGCATAAACAAAAGCTGGAACACTATATGGAGTCCTGTCTGTGCATGCAAGTCGGGTAATAGAAACATGATCACAATAGCAGTGTAAAATGGTGTTGGATCCACAGTAAGGGAGGGGGTAAGCCCGAACAACCATCATTATAATGCTAAGATGAGCAAAACTCCAGACTACTATTGAAGAAATTACTATATTCCTGTTTGACATAAAAGTATGGTAACGGAATGGGTAACAAACAGCTATATATCGATCTATGGCCATTAATGCAAGTACATATGAATTGACTGCACCAAAATAATGCACTAAGTACATCTGTAAAAAACAAGCTCCAAAAGAAATGTTGCCATCTTGGAACCAATATCTTGCAATGATCTTTGGTAAAGTGCATGTACTGAACAGTACATCAGACAACACAAGACTTGTATAAATTAAATACATGGGTTTATGGAGATTTTTGTTTGTTGTGAACAAAAGAAGAAAAATTCCATTACCTATCAGAGTGAAAACATAAACTAACAACATAATTGCAGATATGAAGACATAGTATTTAGGATGAAGTCCAGGAAAACCAACAATGAAAAAGTCCTTCACAAATGTCACGTTTCTGTCTGACATGATCTGACCTATCCTTAAAGAAAAAATTCAATTTTTAATGAATAAATATTCCAGCTTTTTAAAGCATTGTGAGCACTGTGTATATGAATAAATCAAGATTAAATATTGTTATATATTTATGTAAAAATTACATGGATTACTATATATTTCATATAAATTACCAAAAGCTATTATGAAATTATGTATTTTATCCATACCTTTACAGAGTCATAGCACATCAGGAAAAATGTCAGTGCTCTAGGGTTATTTATTTATCTGAACATGTCAAGTCATAAGTCACATGTCTAGCAACATGTATTATTAATTTTATGTAAATTTCCTGAGACTTGTGTAAAAAGCTACATTTTAATCTCTAAAAATAAAGTGTGCATAAACAACATCAACATGCTATTCAGGACATTTTTACTGCCAATTTATGTTGCATTGTTGAACTGCTAATTGGTAAAATGGTAAAATCTTTTGCCATGTAATTTAGATCTCTAACCCATTGAATTTTGTATGTCAGAGGTGGGAAGTAACGAAGTACAAATACTTTGTTACTGTACTTAAGTATATTTTTCTGGTATCAGTACTTTATTTCACTATTTATTTTTTGGACAACTTTTTACTTTTATGACACAAATATCTGTACTTTCTACTACTTACATTTTCAACCCAGGCCCGTTACTTTAGTTTTAATCTATTTATTTGGTGTAATGTCAATATTTTATCTTTTCACTGCACACCTATTTTAGCCCATCAACCTATTTCTTGTCATTGTGCGGCTTTTTTAACCCACTGGTGTAATATTTCCTGGCTCTCACACACCACAGATGTCGGCTAGTTTACAAAGCTCACAATGAGCAGGCAGAAGGCAAAAAGAAGTATAGGGTTAATGTGGATGAGACAGAGGGAGTCAGTGACGTAAACATGACTGAGAACAGACACATTCCTTATCATCAGATCTTGAAATTAGTTTTGTATTATATTAATTATGGCTGTCAAAATTCAATCGCAAATTCATTTTAACGACACTAATTTTATTAACGGGCGATTAATCCAGCGCACATTTCTGTTTCACCATATTAAAAATTATAAAAAATATAAATACATAAATAAATAACTAAATATAGCTGCAGCCTAAGAATAAAAGGAACTGCCTAAAGAATTTTTTTAATAAAATAAAAAAAGAAAAGACTATTCTTAAGGGCTGGCCATAATTGCAATGCCAGAAAGACAATCTTTCATTTATCAAACAAAGCTTCTTTTTGAGGTCTATTATAAAGAGGTTGCTTATCAAGTCCCAGAGGTCTGATGCAGCATTTGATCAGAAAACTGGCCAAGTTGTGTTCATTAAAAAATGATCATGGATATGTTATTGTTATGATTGATATGATTGACTTTATTTTTTCAATTTTTTTACTTTTTTAGAGTTAAATGAGGCATTGTTTATGCTTTCTTAAATTCAAACAGCGCATATCAGGGCTTCATTATATTACAACTGATAGAGAAACAGAAGACTAAAAGCATAAAAAAAATGGAGGAAGCAAATGATAAAGCAAAGAAGCAATACTGCTTTAAATTGCACATTAAAAACACATCGCATAGTAAAGTGTGTACATAACACAAGTGTTGTTAGTTTTGACAAAATGATCAAAGACACCCATAATAACAAATGACAATTATCCACAAATTTCATAAAGTAATGTAGGTAGCATGAACTATGTCTAACTGTACAGCTTTTAAAATACTGGGAAAACCATGTCAGTTCTACATAAAAAGCCAGATTATACTCACTTCAGGGCCAAGCTAGCTTTATATATTTTATATATATATATATATATATATATATATATATATATATATATATATATATATATATATATAATCTTTGTTTTTATATTCTAATATAATATAAAAGAAATATATATAAAATAAAATAATATTCTAATTTTACTAGATTAAGCATTAGAGTGAACAGGCTACATTGGTCAGGTAATTAAGACACCCATGTAAAAGCAGAGGAAAAAACTGTTTAACTGTTCATTTGTGTTCAAATTCACAAGAAAAAAAAAAACCAAGAATAGAATATTGAATCATTTAAAAATGTTTATATAATAACCCACACTGTCCATGTCGTGTAACTAGATAGAAAAAACTAAACTGTTTATCAAATATAGCTCTAGCATTTAAAAAAACTTTTCTGGGTTGAGCAGTGCATTATATCACAAGGTCTTAGCAATGGCATAAAATAATAATGTGGTAAAATTATTATACACACACTTTAAGAAATTATGACAGCTGCATTTGTGTTTTGAATATTTATAGTTTATTGTACTGTTCATATGGATGATGTCCAAAGAGGTCCTCACTTGTTTGGCAACTTTCTGCAATCAACCTACTTTTTAAAAGTTTTAATATAGGTCTAGTCTTCATTGTAACATTTAATTCTGATATAAATTTTGTGTGCCATGTAAGTGTATAAAAACAACAAAAACAATAAAAAAATACTCAAACCAGCAGCTAAATGGTGTTATACAGCTGACATGAATTGTCTCCTGTTACGCGATAGAGATGGAGGCGGAAGCCGGAATATCAGCAAACCGTGTTTATTCAAATTCCAAATGGCGCCGCTGTGTTTGGCCTGCCACTTGCTCCTCTGTTTTTTCATGTTTGTTTTTGCTACCGTCTCATCGTTTATTGTGTATGATCGCACCACGCTGCTGGAATTGCGTTTTACAACCAATCGCCTCTTGAATACCCAGTCCTTTAAACCACCACCGCCACTGTTGACATTAATTCCTCCTTTCCTGAGACGCCCTGTCTGTCTGCTACCAGGCAGGAACCGCCGCAGAAGGTGCGGTCGGAGAGGCGGGTTACATGCCAGGCTGAGGACTCACCTGGATTCTCCGTCTTCGAGGTGTAAAGATCAACCAGGATTTGGCAATGCTAGAATATCGCGGGAATGCTACCGATGGCTTCGGCCGGTTGGCTCCAACACTGGCGTTCCGTTTCCGTGTCCCCGCCGCGCTGAAACATACACCCGGGGTTGTGTCCAAGGAAACCTCCGTCCAATTCCTCGTGTGAAATCGTCACCTGCCAACTTTTCCACGTTCCGCATGGCACTTTGTAACACCAGATCGCTCAATAACAAAACATTTGTCCTCAATGATGTCATCTCCTCTCACAATCTGGATCTGTTTCTCCTCACCGAAACCTGGCTTCCCCCAGGTGACGTCAGTGCCTTTTCGGAAATCCTCCCCTCTGGTTACCTTTACCTAAACACGCCGCGGCAAACAGGTAGGGGCGGGGGGATAGCCACTATACACAGACAGTCCCTGAAGTAACGCCAGCTGTCCACTAGAGGGTATTCCAGCTTTGAGGTACAAGTATCTGTGCTCACTCTACCCTGTCCGATCTTATGTGCAGTAATTTACCGGCCGCCCAAATCAAACAAGGATTTTTTAATTGAGTTCTCAGAGTTTCTGTCAGAGTTTGTAGCAAAGTTTGACAATGTTCTAATCTGTGGTGACTTTAACATTCATGTTTGTTGCCCCGCTGATAAACCTGCTAATGATTTTAAGGCACTTTTAGACTCATTAGATCTGGCTCAATCCATTTCCTGTCCCACCCATAGGTTGGGTCACACTCTTGACCTTATTATCTCTCGTGGAGTGATTGTGTCAACTTGCGAGGTCATGGATTTTCCCATCTCTGACCATTCTCTTATACGGTTTGACATTTGTGCTGTTTCACCTGTACCAACGTCTACTGCCCCTCATCGCCGTCGCATTATTACCTCATCTACAGTCAAGGATTTTATTGCTGCCTTCTCTGTTTCTGATCTCGCCTTTATTGATGAATTGGCATTGCCTCTTTGTCCAGACCGTTTCCTCGCCTCCTTCCATACCACCTGCTCCCAGATTATGGACTCTGTTGCACCCTATAAGGTAAAGTCTACCAATGTTCCTGCGGACCCCTGGCTCAATGATACAACTCGGGCCCTCAGGCGCCGGTGTAGGCAGGCCGAGCGAAAATGGAAGAAGGATAGGCTGCAGGTGTCACTAGAGATGTTTAGAGACAGTCTTGCCACCTATCAGAGTGCACTGAAGGAAGCTAAAGGACAGTACCTCTCTGCTCTCATCAACAGCAATAGCCACCGGCCTGGAATTTTATTCACCACTATCAATACTGTCATTAATCCAGTGTCTGTCGCCTTGAATGATGTTTCTGTAAACGCATGCAATGCTTTCAAGCAACATTTTTTGGACAAGGTTTTGTCTGTTAGGCAAACCATTACACAAATCCCTGCTGTTGCCATCTCTACTCGTGCAGCGCATTGTGTGCTAGAGAACTTTGATGCAGTTACTCTGGTGGACCTCAAAAAAGCTGTTCATGAGTTGAAGCCCACCACCTGCCCTCTAGACGCTGTTCCTGCCAAGATTTTGAAGGAGGCTGTTGACATCATAGGTCCCTTCCTTGTCTCCTTCATAAACAGCTGTTTTAGAATGGGTGCTGTTCCTGCTGCTCTCAAACACGCTGTTGTTAGACCGCTGCTCAAGAAACCCAATCTTGATCCCTCCACACTATCCAACTTCCACCCTATATCTAACCTGTCATTTCTGTCGAAGTTGATGGAGAAGCTTGTTTTCGCCCAGCTTCAGTCTCACCTTCAACTGCACGGCATTGGTGATACATTTCAGTCCAGTTTCAAGTCGAGACATAGCACTGAATCAGTGTTATTGAGGGTCCATAATGACATTCTTGGAGCCTTGGATGGTAAAAGCTCTGTGGTTTTGGTGTTACTGGACCTTACCGCTGCATTTGACACCGTGGATCATGCCATCCTCATCTCTCGTCTTCAACATCTTGTTGGTCTGCAGGGTGCAGTACTACATTGGTTCTCATCATACCTCACTAACAGAACTTTTTCAGTAATGCTGGATGATCATTCTTCTTCGGTTGCTCCTCTATCATCTGGTGTGCCTCAAGGATCTATTCTTGGTCCTATTCTGTTCTCACTCTATATGCTGCCACTTGGTCAACTCATTTCCAATCACAACATTCAATTTCATTTCTATGCTGACGACCTCCAGATCTATCTTCCTGTGATTCAGAGTAATCGTTCTGCTTTGGACCCTCTCCATAATTGCCTTCAGGATATTAAACAGTGGCTTTCCCAGAACTTCCTTCATCAGAAAGAAGAAAAGACTGAGTACATCCTGTTTAGCTCGGACTCACCCAGCAGTTCTCTGAGTTGTGGTCCTCAACACCTCAGTTTGCACCTACCGTGCGTAACCTCAGTGTTATTTTTGACCAAAATATGCACTTCGATAAGCATATCAGTGCAGTAGTGAAGGCGAGCTTTTACCAGCTAAGACTACTCAGCAAGGTCAAATCATTCTTGTCCCAAGCTGACCTCGAAAAAGCTATACATGCCTTCATCAGCTCGAGGATTGACTATTGTAATGCCCTTTACACTGGACTAAACCAATCACTTCTACATCGGCTCCAAATGGTTCAAAATGCGGCAGCACGTCTTCTCACCAACACCTCCAAACACTCACACATCACCCCTGTCCTCCGCTCACTTCATTGGCTTCCGGTGCGGTTTAGGGTGGAGTATAAGGTCCTGCTGTTTGTGTTCAAGGCAATCAATGGTCTGGCCCCGCCGTACCTCGCTGAATTATTAAAGGTCTACCAACCAGCCAGAACTCTCCGCTCCTCTGGACATACCTCTCTAGTTGCTCCTAAATGCAACTATAAAAAGTTTGGAGGCCGGTCATTTGCTGTCCAGGGACCAAAGCTGTGGAACGCACTTCCAGCACACATACGATGTGTCACTGTGCTGAGTATTTTTAAATCGCAGTTGAAAACTCATTTATTCAGACAAGCTTTTAACACGTAGCCCTGATTCAGCTGCTATTTTATGTACATTGTGCTTTTTATCTTTATTTTATTATTATTATTATTATTATTTTATTATTATTTTTTTTTTATTATTTTTGTATTATTTTTAATTTTTTACTTTTAATTAATTCTTTTTAGTAATTTTTATTGTCTTATTTTTCAAAGCGCCTTGTGCCCCTTTTGGTGGTTGTAATGCGCTTTATAAATAAAATTTGATTGATTGATTGATTGAAACAAGAGGCAGAGCCAACACAAATACTTTCAGTGAAGAGGGATAATCCGGTGGTGCGCTCCTGGAGCACGGCCCACAAAGTCCCGAACCGAATGAGAGGCAGTCCGTGTATAGAATCCAATGTGAGTGTTTCCGGGAAGTGTGGCACTGAGGCAGCAACGGGGAAACGTAGCTAGGGAAGCGCGGGCATAGAGAAACAACCGGCATGGACCAACAATAACGGACAGCGAGTGTGTGGAGGTGAGGGGCTTAAATAGGAGATGGGATGAGTGAGTGAATGACAGGTGTGTGTGATCAGCATGACGGCGGGGCACGAACGGGAGAAGAAGCAGGGTGCTTCGGGGAATGCCGAGGTTTGACAGCCGCCGAAGGGGGCATGGCAGGTGGATTCCTGACACCACCGACCCCCCAAAGGGGCGGCACCGGATGCCCCCAACCCACAGAAAGCCCGGTGGGCCAGGGCACTCAGAGGAGGGCCACTCCAATCATCCAGGGTCGAAGGGGACCCGGCTGGAACCTTCACGGAACCGGGAAAAGCCAGGAAGAACCCGAGGCGGAGCGACCACCCCTGCGGAGAGCTGGAACAGGACAACGGCCCCAGCGGGGTCCCGGAACAGAGCACAGCCCAAGGCGGAGGCCAGGAATGGAGACCCAGAGCGGAACGACGCCCTTGGCGGAGACTGAAGGCGGAGAGACGACCACTACAGAGGCCTGGAGCGGAACGACGCCCTCAGCGGAGACTGGAGGCGGGAAGACGTCCACCACAGAGGCCTGGAACGGAGTGAAACCCTCGGCGAGGACCAGAGACCGGGCGATGTCCTCGGCGGAGACCGGAGGCCGCGCGACGGCCACCGTGGCGTACTGATGCAAAGAGGCGTTCCCCTAGGAGACTCGGAACAGGGTAACGCCCTCAGCGGAGACCTGGAGCTGAGAGACGACCACCAAGGAGACCTGGAACGGATCGATGCCCTGAGCCGAGACCAGAGACAGAGCGACGCCCATGATGGAAAACAGAGGTCAAGCCGTGCCCTCGACGGAGTCCCGAGGATGAACCATGCCTCCAGCCGAGCCCTGCTGCCAAGCAACCTCCTCAGCGGGGATCGGAGGCCGAACGACGGCACTGATGTTGACCGGGAGCGGAACGACGCCCCTGGTGGAGCACAGAGATCGAGCGATGGGGAGCTCAGGAGCGAGACGCCGCCTTCAGAGAAGCCCGGGAGCGAGACGTCGCTTTCAGAAGGGCTCGGGAGCGAGACGTCGCCTTCGGAAGGACTCTGGAGTGAGACATTGCCTACAGAGGAGCTCGCTGGCCTTATGTCGCTCTCAGGAGAGCCTGGATGCGGGACGTCGTCTGCAGAGGCGCTGGGGTCAGGGGTTCTTCCCTTAGGGGCACCTGGAACTGCGTCATCACCCTCTGATAAGCCCGGAAGCGACCTGCCGCCTTCAGTGGGACCTTGGACCGCGCTGGGGCTTCCCAAAAGGTTTTGGGTCATGACATTGCCTTGAGCAGGACTCCGAGATGTGACTTCGGCTTGTGGGAACCCTGTGGTGTGACTTCGCCTACAGGGAGACTTGGAGGCGAGCCATTGCCTTCTGAGGAGTCCGGGGGCAGCAGTACAACCTCCTTCTTGCGGGCAGGCGGCGGTCCGACGTCCCTTTTGCGACCAGGCAGCAGTTCGATGTCCCTTTCGCGGCCAGGCGGCGGTTTGACGTCCCTTTCGCGGCCAGGCGGCGGTTTGACATCCCTTTCACGGCCAGGCAGTGGTTCGACGTTTCTGGAGCTGAGCTGAGTGCTCTGGGGAGCTCTGGAGCAGAGCGGGGCTGCCCTCTGGGAAACTCTGGAGCAGAGCTGAGCTCTCCTGGGGACTCTGGAGAGGAACTGAGCTCTCGGGGACACTCTGGAGCGGAGAGGAGCTATCCTTGAAGACCTGGAGTGGAGAGGAGCTCTCGGGGACACTCTGGAGCGGAGAGGAGCTCTCGGGGACACTCTGGAGCGGAGAGGAGCTCTCTGCGGTAACCCGATCATGTCCTTTTAATTTTCTTTCCCCTTTTTTTTCTTTCCCTTTCAGCGGTCTGTTATTCTGTTACGCGGTAGAGATGGAGGCGGAAGCCGGAATATCAGCAAACCGTGTTTATTCAAACAAGAGGCAGAGCCAACACAAATCAGAGCCAACAAAAAAACTCTCAGTGAAGAGGGATAATCCGGCGGCCCACAAAGTCCCGAACTGACCAAGAGGCAGTCCGTGTATAGAATCCAATGTGCGTGTTTCGGGGAACATCTCTAGGTTACGTATGCAACCCTGGTTCCCCAAAGGGAACGAGATGCTGCATCGGAATGCTTTTGCATAATGTCAAAATTGGAGGCAGGCTGTCACCAGCAGGCTGACGTCACGACCAGGAAGTATGAAATGCGCATGGAGTGAAGCTGGCACCAGCTTCTGTAACAGAGAAGGAAACATTGAAGGGACGCCAGAGGTGTGGCATAGCGACACAGCATCTCGTTCCCCTCAGGGAACCATGGTTACATACGTAACCCAGAGACGTTCCCTTTTAGGAAATCAAGCTTCGTCGGAACGCTTTTCAAATGAGAGTCCAATACCACCAGACTGACCAGTCCGTGCCTAGAGTGTAAGAGCACAGATAGCTCGGAGGACAGAGGGGCCAGGAGTGGCACTGAGGTCAAGGTTATAAAACCTGACAAAGGTCAGCCGGTTGAAGCAGCCCACAGCTTTGCAGATGTCTGGGAGGGACACTCCAGGACCAAACCTTGGAGGCTGCCACACTCCGGTTGAGTGTGCTCTAACTGTGTAAGGAGTTTGGTGACCAGAGGACTCATAGGATCCACAATCCATCTGCTGAGCATCTGCTTGTTTTCAGGTAGATATAGTTTAAGATGTGGATGCCCTGAAGTCTAAGGACCAGCACCGCATCCACACACTTCATAAAGATGTGGGGTGAGAGGGCAAGACCAAATGGAAGGACCAGAAGGATGAAGGATTGATACATGGAAAATATGCATCTTTCACATCTATTGTGGCAAACCAGTTCTCGGATCTGATATGAGACACTACCTGATTCAGGGTCAGCATCTTGGACTGGAGTCTCAATAGTGAGTGGTTCAGTTGAAGTCGATCTGGTATAGGACGCAACCCCTCATCCTTATTGGGAACTATGAAGTACCGGCTGTAGAACCCGGACTCTCTTTCTGATGGAGGGACCACCTCGATTGCCTCCTTCCTCAGGAGAGTGTCTACTTCTCGTTCCCTAGAACATCCCTAGACATCCCGTTGCACAGGGTACCTATTTGGGGGAGTGCGAGTGGTGGCACTCTGTTTCTGAACCTCCCGATGTCGGCAGGTGCTGGGTTGATTTTCCGGCTGTGCCGCCAAGCAGCCCCATGAGAGCAACGTGGGATTCATGGAGTTGCCGAAAAGGTCCAGTCGGCACCAGAGGGGATCCAACATTGTGTGCTATAAGTGCCTTTTAGTAGACACGAGGGGGGGCCATAGACCAGCCAATGGCCACAGCCGTCTCTTTAGGAGCTCCAGGACCTCTTGGCCACCCGAGATGACACCCACGTCTAGCTCTCGCAGCAGGTCAGCCTGATAGGCCTGCAACACTGCCATGGTGTGCAGCCACGGAGCGGCTTGACCTGCTGAAGCGTAAGCCTTGCCCACCAGCGCCAACATATTTCAAAGGGGCTTGGTGGGCAGCATCTGGATTTTCAGGGATAATGAAAGACATTAGGGGAGAGATAACTGGCCAGCGTCACTTCAACCCGGGGCACCGACCCGTAACCACATCCTTTCAGTCCAATAATGTTGGAGTACACAAAAGTCTTAAGACTGAAGAAAAAGGAAAGAAAAGCAGACCCCGCCTCGATACCTCCCCTCCCAAGCAAGCCACACAAAGCTGGAGAGTTTGCTTAGTTTTCTTGGTTGGCTTTATTTTCTTATGTATTTTTTTCGGACATTTACCATATACACATAGCGCGCTTCATGAACAAACAGAAGCTAGTGCCGGCTTCACTCCATGTGCTTTTTATAGCTTCCTGGTCATGATGTCATCCCGCCAGTGACACCGGGCTTTTTATTGTACTGTTTACACACGTGATTCAGAGCGTGGACAACACGGAAGCATTCCCAAAGCGTTGTTGACACAGCTCGAGGGCCTGAAAGGGAACTGAGGGTTCATACTTGATTTTATACATGATTTTACATGCACAGAAATATACAGGGTTATTCAATAAGAAAGAACTAATATCATGACGCATTGCTTCATTTCTCAAGCATCGTCATATGTTGGTCAAATTGAACACTTGTAAGACAGGAAATAAGAGTGGATTGTGAGTATAATGCTTGTGACTTGGCTGGAGTTTTGTATTACTTTTTCTTAATAAAATATTGCATAATGAAATCGGTTCATTCTTTTTTAATAACCCTAGCTAAGAAATATGTTATAACTCATTTGGCAATCTTTAGGTTGGTTATGTTAAGACTACATATAACATATATATGACATGTTGATTTGTTCCCCAAAATGCTGAAAAATATCTTTCAAAATATGGCCACTCTTCCCAATGTTTAAAAATTCGAGGCTGGCTTTACTATTTGATTTAAGTCCTATCTGAATGTTCCATGAACTTAGTAAAGTAATGTGTATGTAAAGCCAAATAATATTATTAAAAAAGTGTTTAACATTAGAATTATTTTTCTGATTTTATCATGAAGCTTTCTGCCAAGCTTTCTGTGTTTTAAGTTAATTTATTTATTTAATGAAAAAAAAAATAATAATAAAAGGACTTGCAACAGGGCACCAACAGAAAGATGTCAACATCTATTTCCTTTGAATGTGCACTGACATTTTTTTTAATAAAGACATTTTCTTTCATTATCAATAAATCACCTTGCCCTTGTGAACTGTTCTCATGACATTACAAATTCCTGGAAAAACAATGAGCTCATTACCTGTTTTAATGTTTAATGTCTTTATTCTCGCTCATGATGCAAATAAAATGCCTTCACACTCAAAGAGATATTACTATACCAGAATCTTTCAGAAACCTAGCTAATGTATTTAGTGACGCACAAGCATCCAAGCTACCAGCCTAGTACGTGCTGCTAGATACTGGGTATCAACCCTATTCCTTCCAGAGATCAAGGCTATCAATGTATCCATTTTTGAGACTCTAAGATATTTACTAATAATTTACTAATATACTATTTGACCTACAAAAACCTTTAATGCACATCAAAGAGGATGAATGGAAGGTAGTATTCAACACCATCATCAGTCACTTTGAATATCGAATCATACCCTATAATCTTGCTAATGCACTATATGTTTTCAGGCATTTATAAAATAATTTCTTCGCCACCTTTATGATAATTTTTATTTACAATATACTGATCCTCTCAGAACTGAAAACAGCATTTTCATTAGGTAAAAGCAGTTCAAAAATGACATTTAGAGGATGATGCTGTATGTCAAATTGGGAAGAGTAGACTCTTCAGCATGAAAATGTGCAAATACTTAGAATAGGCTTACTTTTTAACAGTTTAATAGTGTTTACAATTCACAAAAAGTTTAAAATAAAAAAATACCAATACTGAATAAGGCCAGACACTCTTAAAAAGTTTGTGCACATTTGTATTGCTTGTATATCATGTGTAATTAAAACAATATTTGCAAGGAATTACAGTACATTATCAGAATATTTATTTTAAAATGAAATACACCCAAACTTGAACTCGAGATATATACGTTGGAATGGTTTATATTTATGCTTTAAATTGAATTTGGCATGTTAAAGCAAGGAAAATACCTGATAATATATTATGAGAGCATTTTTCCATTTGTCAGACCAGATTTACTTCTTAAATAACTATGAACCAGAGGCATGTGACATGCTTGCTATGTGTTATTATGTGTAATGTCTGGCCTGGATTTAGATAAGGATGGGTTGTTCCTGGATATGATAAGGGCCTGCTAGTCATAATAATCCAAATATTATATTTGTTAGCAAAAATCTAAATTTAAAAACCAAAAAGGATAAATGGTACCAAAAAGCAGCTTCTCTATATATTTTTTTTAATATCAGATTCATGCCTTTTTCAATTTCTAATTTCCGTTCATACTTTTGATAAAAATTGTAAGCGTTGAGTAAAATGATTTAGGTGTGTAAGCATTGGATATTTTAGGTCCTGTGCTTATTAGACTCTGTGTTTTTTTGCCTGCCCATTTAAGTAAAGGTTAACAGATTTTTCAAATTATTTCCCCACAGTATTTAGAATATCACCACCTAAAGTCAGGCATATGGATCAACTTGCAGTATAATAACAAGGAACACAATAACCGATTTCACTTTTGACAATTTATTTTGAGACCCGACATATACACAAGAATTTATCTAATCTGGCCCTTTTTACATTTTCTTATTAAGATTATCTTCACTTCTTCTGTTTTTAGGCTATACAGTAAAGGGTTGATCATTGGGGGTAGCAGGCTATACAACATAATTATTGCTATTTGCAAATCAGCATTAAATGTAATACCTATATTGGCAGC
>JAAIIK010021835.1:0-16100 GCA_014706435.1 Silurus glanis
TGTCGTTTAAAGTTTGCCACAATCCACCTGGGAGACACACCAAACATCAAGTCAAGAAGCTTTTATTGTCATTTCAACCATATATAGCTGATGCAGTACACAGTGAAATGAAACAACGTTCCTCCTGAACCCAGGTGCTACATAAGGCAACATAAAACAAACAGTACAGAACAGAAAAACACAGGGCTGAGAACTAAGATCCTCGCCACATAAAGTGCATGTGTGCAGCTGGTGCAAACAGTGCAAAAGACAACACAAGACAGTGCAGGACAATACACAATACACAAAATATAAAAATAAAAATGGAAATAGCTCCGCCAGTAAAACCTGTCGTAACAGAATAAGGTGTAGTGTAAACAGAAAAATGTAAACAGAATTTGTGCAATTCAGCAGCAGCAATCAAAAATAAAGTCAACAGTGACCAAAGGATTTGGACAGAATATTGTGCAAAATAACAAGTCCCGGAATCAGCAACAAACGGCATGTAAACATTTTGCGATAGTGAAAAGTGTGATTGGTATTGAAACCTGGGTGTGTGAAGTGTATGATGTCTGTTGAGTCCGGTTTGTACAGATCAGTCACACAGTTGTGTGTAAGTGTGTGTTTGCGTGTGTGTGTGTGTGAGAGAGAGTTCAGTTCAGTTCTTTGTTGAGGAGCCTGATGGCTTGCGGGAAAAAACTGTTGCACAGTCTTGTTGTGGCGGCCCGAATGCTTCGGAACCGTTTCCCTGATGGTAGGAGTGTGAAAAGTGTGTGTGACGGGTGTGTGTGGTCATCCACAATGCTGTGTGCTTTGCGGATGCAGCGTGTGGTGTAAATGTCCATGATAGAGGGGAGAGAGACTCCGATGATCTTCTCAGCTGTCCTCACTATCCTCTGTAGGGTCTTGCGATCCGAGACGGTGCAGTTCCCAAACCAGGCAGTGATGCAGCTGCTCAAGATGCTCTCGATGGTCCCTCTGTAGAACATGGTCAGGATGGGGGGATGGAGATGAGCTTTCCTCAGCCTTCTCAGGAAGTAGAGACGCTGCTGGGCTTTCTTGGTGATGGAGCTGGTGTTAAGTGACCAGGTGAGCTTGTCCGCCAGATGAACACCAAGGAATTTGGTGCTCTTGACGATCTCCACTGAGGATCCAGCGATGATCAGTGGAGAATGGTCACTCTGTGTTCTCCTGAAGTCAACAACCATCTCTTTAGTTTTGTCGACGTTCAGAGACAGGTTGTTTGCTCCACACCAGGCTGTTAACCGTTGCACCTCCTCTCTGTATGCTGACTCGTCATTCTTGCTGATGAGACCCACCACGGTCGTGTCATCGGCAAACTTGATGATGTGATTCGAGCTGTGCATTGGTGCACAGTCGTGAGTCAGCAGAGTGAACAGCAGTGGACTGAGCACACAGCCCTGGGGGGCCCCAGTGCTCAGTGTGGTGGTGCTGGAGATGCTGTTTCCGATCCGGACTGACTGAGGTCTTCCAGTCAGGAAGTCCAGGATCCAGTTGCAGAGGGAGGTGTTCAGGCCCAGTAGGCTCAGCTTCTCGATCAGGTGCTGAGGAATGATTGTGTTGAATGCTGAACTGAAGTCTATGAACAGCATCCTTACATAAGAGTCCTTGTTATCCAGATGGGTGAGGGCCAGATGAAGGGTTGTGGAGATAGCATCGTCCGTGGAGCGGTTTGGACGATATGCGAACTGCATGGGGTCCAGTGCGGGTGGAAGCTGGGTCTTTATGTGCCTCATGACGAGCCTCTCGAAGCACTTCATCATGATGGGTGTGAGTGCAACGGGACGATAGTCATTGAGGCAGGAGACAGAAGACTTTTTCGGCACAGGAATGATGGTCGTCGTTTTGAGGCACGTAGGAACAGTGGCGCTGCTCAGGGAGATGTTGAAGATGTCAGTGAGGACATCTGCTAGCTGTTGTGCACATTCCCTGAGCACTCTGCCAGGAATGTTGTCTGGTCCAGCAGACTTCCGTGGGTTAACTCTGCATAGAGTTTTCCTCACTTCAGCTGTAGTTAGACAGAGCACCTGGTCACTGGGAGGAGGGATGGTCTTCCTCGCCACCATGTTGTTCTGCACCTCGAACCGGGCGTAGAAGTCGTTCAGCGCATCTGGGAGGGAGGCGTCACGGTCACAAGCAGGTGATGTAGTCTTGTAATTCGTGATCGCCTGGATGCCCTGCCACATGCGCCGGGTGTCTCCGCTGTCCTGGAAGTGGCCGTGAATTCTCTTGGCGTGTGCGCGCTTCGCCTCTCTGATGGCACGGGACAGTTTGGCCCTTGCTGTTTTCAAGGCCGCCCTGTCCCCTGCTCTGAAGGCAGAGTCTCTTGTTTTTAGCAGCGCACGCACCTTGGCGGTCATCCACGGCTTCTGGTTGGAGCGTGTAGTGATGGTCTTGGAGATGGTCACGTCATCAATGCACTTGCCGATGTAGCTGGTCACTGTTGACGTGTATTCCTCCAAGTTGATGAAATCACCGTTGGTTGCAGCTTCCCTGAACATGTCCCAGTCAGTGCATTCAAAACAGTCCTGGAGAGCAGACATGGATCCTGCTGGCCAGGTTCTCACTTGCTTCCGAACTGGTCTTGAACGCCTGCTGAGTGGTCTGTATGCTGGGATCAGCATAACAGAGATGTGGTCTGAGTAACCGAGGTGGGGGCGGGGCTTCGCCCGGTATGCGCCCCGGATGTTTGTGTAAACAACATCCAGCGTGTTTTCTCCTCTGGTTGCAAAGTCCACATTCTGATAAAATTTAGGGAGCACAGTCCTGAGATTTGCGTGATTAAAATCTCCGGCGACAATAAACAATCCGTCAGGGTGTGTGTTTTGAAGTTCGCTAATGGTCCCGTAGAGCACGCTGAGCGCTTCCTTAGCATTAGCGCTAGGTGGTATGTACACTCCGAGCACAATAGCGGTGGTGAATTCCCGGGGTAAATAAAAAGGTCTACATCTCACAACAATAAACTCCAGCAGCGATGAGCAGTAGGTAGAAACAAGCACAGAGTTCTTACACCATTCCGTGTTGACGTAAACACACAGACCGCCGCCGCGAGTCTTACCGCACAGAGCTGCATTCCTGTCGGCACGAAACGCAGCTAGCCCATCCAGCTGGATGGCGGCGTCCGGAACTCTGTCGCTCAGCCACGTCTCAGTAAACACAAAAACGCAGCAGTGTCTGTACTCACGCCGAGTAGCTTGTTGGAGTCTGATGTAGTCTAATTTATTGTCCAGGGAGCAGACATTTGCCAGCAGTAGTGATGGTAGAGCGGGCCGGCTAGGGTTAGCTTTTAGCCTAGCATTAGCACCCGCTCGCTTTCCGCGCTTCTGTTTTCTCACGCAGCGCTTCCGATTCCCCCTCCTCCGCCCGTCCGCCGCAGGCGATGCCGAGGACTGGAGGCCTGGTTCTCGGAGCACGCCGAGGTCGCGTAGCTTCTGCCGCAGGTCATCATTAATAGTGTTGTTTGGGTTGTTTCTGAGTTCTTTCAGGGTTTTTCGGTTGTACACAGGGACACTGGTTGCTCTGATGTCCATGTGTTGTGTAAGGCGAGCTACAAAGTGAAAGTAGCACCATTTTGGGTCCGGAGCGGCCGCTGCGAGCTACTGCCGCGCCGCCATCTTGGACAGACATGTGGAAGAAGGTGCTCTGGTCAGATGAAACCAAAATCGAACTTTTTGGCAACAATGCAAAACGTTATGTTTGGCGTAAAAGCAACACAGCTCATCACCCTGAACACACCATCCCCACTGTCAAACATGGTGGTGGCAGCATCATGGTTTGGGCTTGCTTTCCTTCAGCAGGGACAGGGAAGATGGTTAAAATTGATGGGAAGATGGATGGAGCCAAATACAGGACCATTCTGGAAGAAAACCTGATGGAGTCTGCAAAAGACCTGAGACTGGGACAGAGATTTGTCTTCCAACAAGACAATGATCCAAAACATAAAGCAAAATCTACAATGGAATGGTTCACAAATAAACATATCCAGGTGTTAGAATGGCCAAGTCAAAGTCCAGACCTGAATCCAATCGAGAATCTGTGGAAAGAACTGAAAACTGCTGTTCACAAATGCTCTCCATCCAACCTCACTGAGCTCGAGCTGTTTTGCAAGGAGGAATGGGCAAAGATTTCAGTCTCTCGATGTGCAAAACTGATAGAGACATACCCCAAGCGACTTACAGCTGTAATCGCAGCAAAAGGTGGCGCTACAAAGTATTAACTTAAGGGGGCTGAATAATTTTGCATGGCCAATTTTTCAGTTTTTTATTTGTTAAAAAAGTTTGAAATATCCAATAAATTTCGTTCCACTTCATGATTGTGTCCCACTTGTTGTTGATTCTTCACAAAAAATTACAGTTTTATATCTTTATGTTTGAAGCCTGAAATGTGGCAAAAGGTCGCAAGGTTTAAGGGGGCCGAATACTTTCGCAAGGCACTGTAGCGCTGCTAAATCCTCTTGTAATGCAGTTCAGCCACTGCAGCCCCTCACCTACCACAGACTCACACTAACTCTTCTGTTTATTTCGCCTTAAATTTCATCCTGCTAAAGATTTGTGAATTAATCCATTTATAGAATTTGACGCAGTATAAGCAGAAGTTTTTTTTCTCAATGAAGTATTTAGTCTAACTTTGGCCCAAGTTTTTTTTTTTTCAAAGTACTGAAAAAAGTCACAGATGTGTAATAATGGATATAGAACATTAAAACAAAGTTAATCATCATTTAAACATAACATTTTTTAAAATTCATTTAATTACATTAAAGGAAAAATTTTATTATTCTGTAAAAATGCAGTGATTATAACTCCATGCAAATATGAAAGAAAAGAAAAACAGACTCAGAAAAGACTGAATATAACCTCGAAATCTCCTGAAGGCTATGTGTAATTACAATTAAACACAAGATTAATTCCCATAAAAACAAACTTCTATGGCTTGACCTACGACTTGAATTGAATAGTCCAATAGATTCATGTCACTTGTGGTTAAAGACAAACTGCTCTGTGTTCATCACAGCTCTACAGCAGAATGTTATTCAATTGCCCTGATGAATACATTTAAACACCATTCAAAGATGCACACATTTCACACATTTCACACATTTTATGTCGTACGCTCGCCATAAAGCACTTTTTTTGAAGGTTCAGCAAATGCTTATAATAACGCCTTTTAGGCGCATCTGTAGTAATCATGGATATTCAAATCCAACCACGTCTCGACATAGAAGCACAAGTCACCATGTAACTCACGCAAAATAAAAAAACCCACTCCACTCAAAAAAAAAAAAAAACCGTTTAACTGAAATTCGGCCCAAAGGTAGACAGAGAGATAGACATATTGATGGATACAAAGTATCTATAGTGTATGTATTTCTATTGTATATTTCTATGGTTTATATATTTCTACTTCTATAAAACACACACACACACACACACACACACACACACACACACACACACACAAAAGTCTGGACACATGACCAGAAGATTTGTAAGTGCTTTTACAACATCCAAATCCACATTTATTCCCCATTTGCTGTCATAAAGACCTCCACTATTTTGTTCCACTAGATTTTGAAATGTGGCTTTGTGCTCATTCAGCCAAAAGGACATTAGTAAAGTTAGGTGCTGATGTAGGGTGAGGAGGCCTTGTGTTCCAAATAATTCCAGTAGTGTTCAATAGGGTTGAGCCCAGAGGTCTATACCAAGCCAATCAATCAATCAGTCAATCAATCAATCAATCAATCAATCATCTATCTATCTATCTATCTATCTATCTATCTATCTATCTATCTATCTATTGACAGTTCTGTGCAAAAGAATGTTTGGAACAGATGTTTGGAACAACCTACTTGCAGAGTGTGACGCACATGGCAGGGGGGCGGAGCGGCATAACAAGGCACAGCTGAAACCTAATAAGGAGAATGCCAACTCTTCACCCTCATCAAGGAGACTGAAGAATATAAAAGGAGCCACAAAGGAACACAAGTTGAGGAATGTCTGGCTCCCGACTAACGTATGGCCGAGGACACCGAGCACCCACCTGTACAGATAGGACTGGGCCTCAACTCTCCTCTGCCCAGCCATGGCTTCGAGCAACGCGCAATCAGAGCGGCACTACCCGGAAACGCCTTCAAGCTCCAACTAACGCTGGACTACGGACTAAATCACATTCCTATTCACAGTTTCACTTCTCCTTTTCCCCCGGCACTCCTGTACATTATAAATAAAGCCACAACATGATTCCTGCCAATCTGCTCTCTGGTGTGTGTGTATTCGTCCCATTGCGCGAGCGAGGCGCTACAAGAGTTACCTCAAGAAATTTACCTTGAAGTGTACCTATAATCTAAGTTCCCTTTCAGGAACTTGCTTTGGGAAAACACTTTGGGAATGCTTCTGTGTTGCTCATGCTCTGAATCACATGTGAAATATGGCCAAGGGCAAAGTGCTATGTCACCGGCAGGGTGACATCACGACCAGGAAGCTACAAAATGCGCATGCAGTGGAGCCGACACTAGCTTCTGTTTGTTCAGGTCTTTGTGTGTGAATCTGTGCAGGCATAAGCTTTAAAGCAAGCAGGATTTCCGACTGTGTGTTCCTCCTTGCCCCCGCTTAATTTCGGGGCCGATGTGTCTTTTGCTTAGAAGAGGAGCATGCTCAGTCGGCTCTCTCGAGAGTCAACTGCTCGCATTGTAGCCATATGGCTATGAGCACTCTCCGCTCGCGAGCTTTCTCCCACCTTACCTGCTGGGTCTAGCACTTGCTCACTGTGGGAAGCACTCCCTTTGGCGGTTTCTTCCCCCGGTGAGAGCAGCACGGCGCTCTTCTTCCTCCAATGAGAGAGAGATTATGAAAGCAAGCGAGCCCATGGACTCCTCCCAGCCTGTGCTGTATGAGGAGCTCCTGATGGTAGTGAGGCGGGCCGTGTTCAAGCTCGAGCTAGCTTGGCCAGACGAGAAGCAGAAGCAGCGCACACCCATCAAGCTGTTCCTACGCCCTGCGTCACAGCCTTTATGCCGGGGTCTGCTTTTTTTCCCATATCTGCAAACTGAGGTGTCCAGGCCTGGGATAGCCCATACGCAGCCTGCCTCTTCACCCCACAAACCCTACTGTATGCGCACGTTGTGGAAATGAAGGAGTGCGGCTATGGGGCGATGCCACGGGTGGAAGAGACGCCATTGCGAGTCACTTCGGTTCTAGTGGGCAAGGCTTATGCGGCAGCGGGTCAGGCTGTGGGTTGCCTCCACACGATGGGTGTGTTGCAGGCATACTAGGCTGACCTGCTGCGGGAGATGAACGAGGGATTCAGCTCTGGGGCTGACGATATTAATGTCACGTTGCCGACCTAGCACTTAGGGCCAGCAAGGAAACGGCTAAGGCCGTAGGACAGTCCATGTCAGCCTTAGTGGCCACAGAAAGGCATCTTTCTGCAGCTTTTTCCTGTTGAACGCCCCAATGGCCCTTTCTGGCTTGTTCGGCGATGCCATAGGTGCGGTCGTCGACAAGTAGGAAGGCAGTGTACCCCTCATTACATGGTGCCCGTCCCTCCTCTGGAGGTCACCAGGAGGTCAGGCTGTTAACCATGCCACAGGATGTACTGCAGGGCACAGCGCCCGGTCTTGTAGTGGCTTGTAGACTGCCCAGAAGGCTCCAACGGCTGCAGGGCACTGCTCCAGCCAATCTGGACGGGCCAGAGACCAGTTCAATTTAATGACTTCCTGGCAGTCTGACTGCCAGACGTGTCTCAGTGGGTCCTGCGCACGGTAGAGAAGGGCTTCCGATTCAGTTTGGGTCCTCTCCTCCCCGTTTTAATGGGGTGTGTCCGACTCTGGTGGGTCCCACACAGGCTCTGGTCCTGAAACAGGAAGTAAGCACTCTCCTGAGGAAGAAGGCTATAGAAATGGTCCCTCCTTTACTCAGAGAGTCTGGCTTCTACAGCCAGTACTTCAGGGTTCTGAAAAAGGATGGGGGTTGCATCCAATTCTAGATCTACGTTCCTTGAACCACTCAATTATAAGGCTCAGGTTCAGGATGATCACTCCTAAGAGGTCATGTCTCAGATCAGGTCCCGGAAGTTTGCTCTTAGGGGCGAACCAATATTGGGTCCTCCCATTCGGCCTGGCGCTCTCACCCCGCACCTTCACAAAATGCATGGATGCGGCTTTGAACCCGCCCAGGCTTCGGTACATCCACATTCTGAACAATATCGACGATTGGTTGATATTAGCTTGATCAGAGCTTTTGGCAGCCCGGCATCGAGATGTCGTTCTCACCTGTATGAAGGAACTGGGGTTAAGACTAGACACCAAAAAGACTGTGCTTTCTCCAGTACAGAGAAGCACCTTCTTTGGCATGGTGGGGGACTCGACCGTTATGCAGGGACAACTGTCTCCCGCTTGGATTGAAGTTATCCTCATGACAGTCAAGAGAGTGAGGTCACTCACTGTGAAGCAATTCCAGAGGCTGTTGATTCCACTCGGTCTCCTGCTCATGAGACCCCTCCCATAGTGGCTCAGAGACAAAGGGTTCTCCCCAAACGGCAATCCACTCCTTACTATGAAGGTCTTACTAGGAAGGTGAGCCCTCCGAGCCTTAGATATGTGGAAACCTGCGTTCCTGTCTCAGGGCACCGTCCTGGGAGCTCCTTGTTGTCGCGTAATGCTAACGATGGATGCATCCCTCACAGGGAGCGCCCAAGGTCAGTGGAACAAGCTCCATCTCACATAAACTGCCTGGAGATGCTTGTCGTGTTTCTGGCTCTAAAATACTTCCCAGACCTGAGGGATTGCCATGTGCTGGTCCATACGGACAGCACATCAGTGGTCTCTTACATCGACCACCAGGGGGTCTCCGATCTTGTTCCGCATACAGGCTGGCACAGCAGATCCTTCTGTGGTCCAATTGGAGAGCAGATGCCCTTTCAAGGCAAGGGCCAAGGCCTGGGGAATGGAATCTTCACCCCAAAGTGGTGGAGCGGATATGGCAGAGGTCTTACAGAGCACATGTGGATCTGTTTGCAACTCAAGAGACATCGCACTGTCCCCTTCGGTTCCTTCCTCACTTACCCAGACCACTTGGGGCTGGATGCAATTGTACAGACGTGGCCGTGGCTACGCCTGTATGCCTTTCCCCCTATCACACTGTTCCCGGGAGTTCTGAAGAGAGTTTACCTCAGAGGTGGCACCTCAATGGCTAGGCAGACCATGGTTCATGGTTCATGGATCTCCTCTCCCAGGTGGGGGGTACTATGGTTTACCCCTGCCCAGAATATCGAGGCTGTGGAGCTCTTAGCAGCTGGTCTCTTTACTGAGGTAGCGGAGACAACCCTCCAATCCAGAGCTCCCTCTATGATGAGGTTATAAGCCGCTAAAAGGCACTTGTTCTCTGCGTGGTGTGAGCACCACCAATTGGACCCAGTCAACTGCCCGGTTGGTCCAGTGCTGGAGTTCCTGCAGGAACAGTTTGCCGCATGGTTGGCTCTTTTGACCCTAAAGGGATGTTTGTTCGTTATCGCGGCTTAAAATAACCCGCTTGCTGGGCAGTCGCTTTGTAGCAAACCTTTGGTGGCACGTTTCTGCACGGCACCCAAAGGCTGAGGCCCAGGATGCGACCCAGGGTGCCTGTGTGAAACTTGTCCGTCATGTTGGTGGTTCTGTCTGAGCCCCCATCTTCGAGACTTTGGCCACGGCTCCCCACGACCTGTCGTGCTGCAGGCATTCTACCCTCCTCCTTTTTTTTTTACTGGACATGTACGTCCACAGGGCGAGTCCGTGGAGAAAGTTAGAGCAGCTGTTTGTCTGCTATGGCCTCTATAGGCAACAAGCAGACTCTCAATAGGTGGATTGTGGATGCTATTTCCTATGAGCCCTCTGGTCTCCCAACTCCTTTGACGGTCAAGGCTCATTCCTCTCGGAGCGTGGTGGCCTCTGTGGCCTGGTCCACTGGAGTCCCACTCCAGGACATTTGCAACGATGCAGGCTGGTCCACCTCGCTGACCTTCATCAGGTTCCACCCTCAACCTGTTTGGACACTTGTTCCCAAAGCGTTTAGATGCAGCTTGAGTTCCTAAAAGGGAACGTCTCTAAGTAACGTATGTAACCTTAGTTTCCTGAGGGAACGAGATGCTGCGTCTTCGAGCCACACTCCCTGCATCCCTTCTGTGCTTCCCTACTCATTTGCAGAAGCTAGCGTCGGCTCCACTGCATGCGTATTTTGTAGCTTCCTGGTCGAGACATCACCCTGCTGGTGACGTTGTTCTTTGCCGTTGGCCGGATTTCACATTTGACTTGAGAGTGTGAGCAACATGGAAGCATTCCCAAAGCGTTTTGACACAGCGTCTCATTCCCTCAGGGAACTAAGGTTACAAATGTAACCTAGAGACTTTTTTTGTGCATAGTTCAGTCGGGTAGCCTTGTTTCCATGTTGGAGGTATGGCTTTTTTGGCTGCAATCCTTCCCTAAAGACCACTTGTAGCCAGACTTCTCCAGACCGTAAATGGGTGCCACTGGTTATCACCAGCCCTGTGCTGATGGCACTACTGGACATGTGATATTGAACGGAAGTAGACATAATGGGTCTTTAAAAATTGCCTGTTTCTTTGTGCTTCTTTAAAAAAGCTTGAAGAGCACATCTTGAAATTCCATTCTGCTTTTACATTGTTGCCTGGGAGAGATGTGTATGAGACAACCTCACCTTAGTAGCAGAGTTTGACTTTTCCTCACCCAGGTTTAAAATACTATGCAACTGTTTTTGTTTCAGGTAATAACTGTGTTTCAAACTACATATCAAATTAATGATCATCAGCACCAACTTGGTACAAGTGGTTAATCATACACCTGACTCTGAGCCAACAAAATACCTGACTATAAGAAAAGAAAGCCAAAGGGTGGTCACAGCTAATATTAATTTATTTGGATTTTAGTCTCTTAATTTAATTTCCATTTAAATTTTAATTGCTAAAAAAAAAATACTATATATTATAATAAAATATTTTTACATAGCTCAGTACAAATTTTTTTTTACACTGCTACTGCCCAATGTTCTAGTTGTATAAACCTGAAAATTCGTATCATTTGAAGACAAATGATCAATAGAAGATTGATACATCATGGTGTGACCTGAAGTGAACAGTTTTTTTCTTGTCAGTCAAGCTTAATTTCATTTGTCACATGATCCGTTTAGTTTTACACAATTGTTCAAAATGTCTCTATCGTTTTTCACGATTTTTCAAAACAAATGAAATGTATGTGATTTTTTTTTCTTCCTTGATTAAACATTACTTCGATTGCGACCAGTTACGCCTCCCTCCAATGCTCACACTCTTACTCAGCCTCTCCCTCCTACTAATCACCTACACCTGTCCTCCTCCTACTAATCACCTACACCTGTCCTCCTCCTACTAATCACCTACACCTGTCCCCCATTTACCTGTCCCCTTTATAAAGTCCCTATTCCCCTTCACTCACGGTCCGATCTACCAGTTACGACCATAGATCACCCGGACATCCTACCTCTCTTGTTCCCTGTGCTTCCATGTTTCCATGCTTCCATGCTACGCTAGGATGCACTCAGTTAAGTTTGCCATTGGCTACAGTCTCATCTCTAGCTCTTTTTTGTTTTGCATGTTTAGACCAATAAAAGACAATTTGTTTTACTCCCGGTTTCTGACGCCTGGTCCATCCGTGACATCGATATCTTCTCATACTAAACCTGCTTTTTACTTTCTTTCTTCTTCTTTTTGTTTTCTATTTAGGTTTCTATCTTCAAGTCCTGAATTGATTTCTGGCCATAAATTCTTACTTTAAAAAAGACTTCATGCTGCTCTGAAAAATCAATTGTGATAAAATAATTAGCCAAGAAATGAAACCTGTGCAGAACTTAAGACCAGATCTTTGTTTTAAATCTGCAGCTGTAAAGGGAAATTTTCTGACTGTCTTTTGATAAAGAAAGAATGGTTGTGAGAGAGAAAACCTCTTTTTATTTATAACCTTCACACTCTTGGTAAGTGTACTCCATGCATCACAGCTATCTACTTTTTTTTTTTTTTTTTTTTTGAAGGTGAGAAAGCGATAAGTGACAACGTGGATGTTCGCTGTTCACATGAGGAAGATATGACCCAAGGACAGGAGCTAATTTATTAGCATGTGTTTAGCGGCAGGGTGATTGAGCGAAGGCGAGGCATGTCATGACGACGCCATGGTGAGGTTCAGGAAGA
Source organism: Silurus glanis (assembly GCA_014706435.1). Classification (NCBI taxonomy): domain Eukaryota; kingdom Metazoa; phylum Chordata; class Actinopteri; order Siluriformes; family Siluridae; genus Silurus; species Silurus glanis. The sequence goes on from JAAIIK010021835.1 coordinate 12,208, forward strand.
CACCGGGTGTGGTGGTATGGCAATGTAGCCGACTTTTGCAAAACAACACACACGTTTGTCTCATCTATTAACATCTCTCATGCTGTCACATAGCCGCAGCAATCTCCAACATTTTCTGCATCTCATTCTCGACTCGTGTCGTGTCTCGACCTAGCATTTCACTAATTCTGACACGAAGAACACTTCGGAAATGACTCTCTCTCATACCACATGCTTAGACAGGTCACTGAGATTTCGCATATTCCACTCAATCAGTGATGAAGAGACAAGATATTTTTTCAGCTTATCCATTATTTTTTGGAAATGTAATCTTCTTGACCACAGATTCCACTGAACAAATCATATATATATACATATTGCTTTATACCACAACCACAGACACTTGTGTGACCTCTTTTCTGCTCTTTTCCAACACAAGAAAAACTAAAGCAAAACTAAATCTAGTTGCAATTTTTTTACAATGCTTTAGTGGTGAATTAGTATAGAGAGTGCTATATTTAACCATCGTTTTTTTTTTTTATTTGACCATCTTTAGCATGTGACCTCAAAAACAAGCAAACAGATGCAGAACCATACATATGGTTTATTATTCAAGCTGGAGACAACATTAACATCATAAACACCAACTGGTGTCCGTTTCTGTGATAAAGTCTTCAAACATGAACAAATTTGCTTACATGAACCCCCTTACATGGCATTGAATAATCGTCTATAAATTGCACTAGAAACTAATTTCTTTCTCTCAGTCTTTGCACTGAGGCTGGTTAATTTTTTTTAATACAGATTTTAAGACTGTTGGTCTATGATAAATAATCCTTTTAATTCTTTATAGTCACCTCCAGAAGAGTCTTTCTATATAAATTAATTTGCAGCTTTTAAGAAACATCAGATTAAAACTCTGTAGGAAACTGACTACACTCTTAAACTACAGGAATGCATTCTTCAAGAAGAGTGCTGCCTTCTGCTAATTCTTCAAACGTTGTTGGTGGTTTCATAATGAATATTATTTCAGTTGTCATTTTAGGAAAAAAAACCTTTTGCTGTCAGGGTTATGCCTAGGAACTACATCACCCTACAGCCATAGAACTTCCTTGTTTGTTACCAGTCACTGATCATTTACAACAGTTCTTTGTCACCTTGATTAGCACCTGTGTATATTGATTTAGCCTTCAGAGCACTCACTGTCTCATGTTTGTCTTTCATGGTTGTTGTTGCTATAGCTCCTGCTCAGGATTATGTACCGTAATTTCCGGACTATAAGCCGCACCCACTGAATTTGACAAAGATTTTTATTTTGAACATAAATAAGCCGCACCTGTCTATAAGCCGCAGGTGTCTACACTGATGTGTAAAACTAAAACTTTACACAGGCTTTAACGAAAGACAGTGTCTGTTACACGGTGTAACGGGTGAAATATGTTGTGGCTCCTTTAAGAGCAGAGAGGCATTTTGGGAATAGGCTGCCGCTGCATTTTTCCGGTATTACTGCATGTGTGCAAGACCGAGGAATATGTCCTTATTATTTTCTGATGCTCATTTCTAAGTTTCTTTGACTAACCCGTAACGGTGTTGCCAAGAAAAATAAAAAAGCACGAGTTTTGGAAACCTGTCTGTGCTTATATGATTTCTGTTGCAACTGGAGTTAGCGAGCTATCCCGTGACCCAGACTCAATGCGTTACAACGGCTTGTATCTAAACAGTAGCCTACCAAGAAAGTCATTGTTCACTGTCTTCCTCCTTCCTTTCACAACTATTTCTCTCGAGAGTTTATCTTTTGGCATCGTCGTGCGTTTAAAAATCAACACCGGTGAAAAGTTTTTTCTCCCGATGCCGTGCAGCTCAGAACACAGGTGAGGTGCGTTTTTTCGTTTCCGTTCGGAAATTTCATTGGTCTAATGTTATGTCGCTCAGTTTTTTGGCTTAAAGTTTGTGAAACCGGGAAAAACCCAGGAAAAATCCATAAATTAGCCGCTTCGTTGTTTAAGCCGCGGGGTTCAAAACGGCAGCAAAAAGTAGCGGCTTATAGTCCGAAAAATACGGTATATGGTTCATTCAGTGGCGGGTCGTGCATTTGGAATTTGGGCCTTCAGTAGGGACTTACCCGACTTAATAAGAATAATAAATGTAAAGAATATAAAGATAAGATTAGATAAGATAAGATAAGATAAGATAAGATAAGATAAGATAAGATATACCTTTATTCGTCCCACAGTGGGGAAGTTTCTCTGTTACAGCAGCAAAGAAAAAGAAATGTGCAAATATTCAAAAGAATCCACCTCTTAATTCTACCACTATCATTTCGTGATTATAGTACTATGTATTAATGCGTGCAGAGCACTACACACGTGTTTTGCTAGTCGAACATAACTGTAACAGTTTCCCTCTGGCCAACCAATCAGAGGGCGGAAAAAATGCTGACGCTATTCTGGGCCAGCTAGCTGCCGCTGTGAGGTGATATTGAAATCTGATTGGTTAAAGAAACAGACCCATTGCTAATATTCTCTATGGTCAAAGAGCCAGCAGTATTGACTTTGCAGGCCCTGGGCAGATTAGATTGACATGGCAACACATAGAGGCTGAAATCTGATTGGATCTAACATAAAAATCTAACATCCACATAGACGTACTGGAAGCAGTGCAGCCAAGAGAAACGCTATGAAATCAAGAGAATAGACTGTTAGGAATAAATTAATACAATTTCATTAAACAAATATTAGAATTTAGGTTGTAAATGTAGATCTGTGCTTCTGATAGTGTTTAGGCCAGCAGAGAAGGCTTTGCTGGCCCTGACCGCCCGCCACTGGCTTAATGGTATTTATTATACATATATATATGATTAAATACATTGTCTATTAATACAAAAGCCATGAATACATTGTTTGCTAAATAATACTAAATATCATCCTGGAACCCTTTGCTATAATATTTTAATACATTTATATCAGCTTTTCCACAATAATGTTATACATACATTTTACTTTAATTCATAAATTCTGTAAAGCTGCTTTGAGACCATTGTGCATTGTAAAAAGCACTATAGAAATAAACTTGAACTTGAAACTTGAACATACTGAAAAATAATTGCATGAAAAAAAGTAAAGTGTAATTAATACATAGTCATGCATTAAAAGTCATTAGTTAATTAGCCATTAATAAAATAATAAATAAAGATTTATAAATAAATTTTGTTTCTGAATATTAAATGCTCTATTTCCTTAAACAACCTTTTCAGGCACTTTAATGTGTGTTTGGTGGCATGTTAAAAATTTTTTCTTATCACATTGTTGCAAAAGTTTATGCAAGTTAGCAAGTTAATTACAATAACAGTTTTGCTTAGCAACTGGTGAAAATTTGGTGTGAATGCCTTTTGGTTTTAACGTCAACCTGTTTCATGAATATCCCCCTCTCTCTTCTTTCTCTCTACTTCTCTCTCTCTCTTATGTGTTAGTCCTCTGGAATGATCAGAATCGGATATTCAGAAAGCGAGGCTGTTTAAAAAAGCATATAAATCAAGAATAGAATAAAGGCAATGAGATAAATAAAAAGTGTACAGTATGCGTATAGTGTGTGAGGTGCATTGTGGGAACTTTGTGTTAGATGCATAAGCATAAATATGAAAAAACATGTCCTTGGGTGTTACGAGCTCAAAGACACGAGTGTTTGTCATTATATCAGTACGGCTTTCTGCAGACGAGGGTCAGGAGTGCAAAATCCCCCACCACCCAACCTTACCACCTCACACACACACACACACACACACACACACACTTCTCACCTTCATCTCTCTCTTTCTCTCTCTCTCTCTCTCTCTCTCTCTCTCTTTCTTTTACATACACACAACATATGCACACACACACACACACACACACACACACACACACACACACACACAC